>QZGG01000523.1:0-129376 GCA_006409495.1 Sedum album
TGATTAGGAAATTTTGGTGGAATAGTTCTCTTAAGGGCATGGTAGTTATTGGATTAAGAATGATATTCTTTATGTCCCTAAGGATCAAGGTGGTATGAATTTTCGAGATTTGAAAATTTGTAATTTGGCTTTTATTGCTAAACAAGTGGGGAAGTTGCTTAGGGAACCTAATTCCGTATTGGCTGCTTTGATGAAAGCAAAGTATTTTCGGCATTGTGATATTTTTTCTGCTCCTATTGGTTACAGACCGTCAGCTGTTTGGAGAGGGATTCGGAAAGTGGCAGCTTTAATAAGAGAGGCTTTCGAGGTGGAGGATCAGACTCATGCGTTTAAATGGAAGGGCACTAATGATGGGTATGTGACTGTGAAGTCAGCATATGATTTTATTAATGTTCAAATGTTGCATAATGCTGATTTGCCATCCTGTTCTGCTGACCATCATATGAAATCGTTTTGGAAACGTTTTTGGAAAGTTAATCTTCCATCAAAAATTAAAATCTTTGCTTGGAGATTATTTCATAATGGTTTGCCTATTGGTAGTTCTTTGGCGGCTAGAGATCGTACTGCTCATCATGCTTGTTTTTTGTGTGGGTATCGTTTGGAAACATACAATCATTTATTTTTAGAATGTTGGTGGTCTAAAGCTTTATGGAATATGTTGGGAGTATCTTCTACTGTCTTTGGTCCATCATTTGCTTGTCCAGCTGACTGGTTGTATGCCTGGTCTCATCAAATGTCAGATGATTGGTTCTGCAAATGTCTGATTACGATCTGGTTTATTTGGTTTAACAGGAATTTAGTTTGTCATGGAAATAAATCTTTGGATGTGCAGAATGTGGTGTTTAAGATATGCAATTTGTTCGCTTTTTACTTTCGACGGACTGTTGCTTCACTGTTTTCTTATTCTGACCAGATATCATCTTTGGTCTGGATTCCTCCTCCATTGGGTGTGGTTAAAATCAATGTTGATGCTGCGTGGTTCAAGCAGGATTTGAAAGCGGGCTTGAGTTGTGTTGCTAGGGATGCAGATGGTATCGTTTTGGCTGTGAATATGCAAGTTATTTATGATGTAAATTCTGTAGTAGGAGCTGAAAGCAGAGCGCTTCTTTTGGGTATCCGATTAGCGCATCGTATGGGCTTTTCTAAAGTTGTATTTGAGACTGATAGTGCCGCTGTGTATGATATGGTTTCGTGTTACGGTAGAGTTCATGTTGCTGATCATGTATGGACTCATGAAATTTGGCGGCTTATGAATGCAAATAAAGACTGGCTGATTATGCTTATTAGGCGAGAGGCTAATGCTTTTGCTGATTCTATTGCTAAACATTCTCTGCATGAGTCAGCTTCATGGAGCAACTTGACTAGCTGTCCTATTGTTATTTCCTCTGTTTTGTCAAGTTCTTAAGTCCTCTGCTCTATTTGTCCAGTCTTGTATCAAAAAAAAAAAAAAAATTAAAACATTACAATGTGTTCTGAATCAATCAATAGCTAGTCTTAAAAGGCTTGTAAACCTTAAGAGCATTTGAAATGCTATAAATGGAACCAGCAGCAGACAACATAGTAATAACAAGACATGACATGCTCAATATCTGAAGTGACACCCATCTAGTACTCCACTTTCCGATTTTCATTTGCTTGATGTACATCTCTACCGGCAAGAAAACCGTTAGAGGCCAAAACCCAAGCGCGCCGAGTAGGCCAACCACATCACTAAAGAACGGTAAAAGCATCGATATAAGTGTAGTGAGGATCACAAAACCCGTCCTCCATGTTAGTCTGAAAAGACTGAGTCTGTAAGGTTTAGATAAACCCGGGAAAGGGATTGAAATTTCCTTTGTTAGGAATGTGGAATTTGGGAAGGTATTTATGGTGTGCTTCTCGACGAAGGCGTATAAGGGCTGGACAAAGACTTGATATGCACCTACGAGGTGAATAACAATGGCCACATTGGCTATGTCTAGGAGCCAGAAAGGGTTAAAGTATCCGAAACCTGTGAGTAAGTTCCCTGGAGCCAAGTCTCCGAATGCGGCGTACCCAAAACAACCACAGAGCATGTAGAATACAGTTGTGACGATGACGCTTAGTAGAGTTGCTTTTTTCATTGTCTTGGACTCTGATGGCGGGGACTTTATCGTATCCTATAAAGAAAAAGTCGTATGTTATTCGACACGCGCGCATAATGAAGAAATAACCTGAAATATTTTTTCCAAAAAGAATGGACTAGAAATGCATAATACCTGAATTTCGATTAGTATCACTGAGAAAGAGTAGGCAAATGCAATGTTTCCAAGGGACTGAAAGGTCCTCCATATTTTTTGAGATTCTGTGATTGCTCCGATAGGCACTCCGGTGACGCTGCCACGGATTTTCCATCCATTTTCTGTACACAAAATTTTAATAAAATTGAGTCCTATGCATTATGGGACTATAAACAGATTGTTCCGAGGTTTATGATGAATTAGACCTGCGACTTTCGTGATGCCGAGGCCTAAACCAATAGTGGAATAAGTGAAGGACATGACTGCAGCAACAGCTGAGAGCCACCAAAGCTGATCAAAATCAGGAATTTGTGACAAAAATATCTGACAACCCCAAATGCAATCATGTATGGATTGCTGTTTATTTTACAGGAAGCCTCTCCTTTAGCCCCTCCATGGCTGTTCAAGCATCCTTCTTTCTGCACAGCCCTGTTCAAAAAAATATGAATCAGTACCCAAAAAATCACGTCTAGGAATCGTTTACAAGTTCTAACTTACGTCATGCTTAGACCCGATGCAATCGTGTAACCGATCGCCACACCGAAAAGATTAGCATACTGAATTATTCCACAGAATTTCACCTTCCATCCACCTAAAAAAATTCATATTATAAAAGAACTTCAGATTTTTGTCTCCCGAAAAGGTCCAAAATTTTACACAGAAAGTTTTTTTGTACCAAGATAGGAGCGGACTGCGTCCATGTAAGTGTAGTTTCTTTTGCCATTGACAACATGTCCAGTTCTGTAACAAGAGGCTAGTAAGAAGAAGTGTAAATGGTGACAAGTGAGAATAGGATCATAACGGCAGGTCCTCCGGCCCAACCAAGCTGAGCTATTGCCCAGGCGAGAGACAGAACTCCAGATCCAATCACTGCTGTTATGATATGTGCACTTGCTGTCATAAATGTCCTGCAACAATTTACAAAACATCAAAACAAAGTAGTACTTTTTGTTTCTAGCAAATTAGCCTTTTTTACAAAAATAAAAATCTGTGATAATAATGTGTTGTTTTAGATGTTTTACCAGTGCGTTTGGCGCGACCATCATCGTCGAGCAATGGGGAAGAGCTTCCATCACGCTCGACGGAAAAAACTTGATTGTCCGGACTACTTGTTGCAGGCACGATATCTGCCATTTTTGAACCGAGCTCGGTATACGTAAATGAGAATTAATAACTTGATATAAGGTGATTGAGTATATGTTTCAAGAACACAACAATTTCAATAACAAAAGAATTTGCAGGGGCAGAGTGTATTGTGAAGTTAAAATGATGGAGGAAAAGGCACAGGATGAGCCTCTACATATATACCCATAATAATTGATGTATGATATTGAGAGGAGTGAGACCCACAAGGGAAAACTCAAACATACAGTAATATTGAATTTTTCATGCATTATTTTATCTCAAAATAGCATTTTCATAATCAACACCTGTGTAGGAGGGTAGCAAAGTTATGTTCCTAATAAATGAAGTTTTACTTTGACTGATTCTTATCTGGAGCCCTGAAATGGTAGCCAAGTGATAGTAAGTAGGAAGAACTCAGCGAAGATCATGAGTTTAATTTTTTGTAAAAACATGTATTTGATTTAATGCACCATAAGAGATTTATCGTGCGAAGCATGAGTTCGTTTTCTCAACAAAAAAATCTTATCGCAGATTCCAACTTATTCAATATGTATAGGATAAGATGATGTCCCTGCGTCTCACAAAACTTACATGTTTTTCTAGAACTTAACTCAGTATGTATAACAAAAAAGGTCTGATACTTTGGTATTTGTGGAGCAAACTAGGAAAGACATTTCCGTATTTTTCTATAACTGTGGTTTTGGCAAATTAACTTATGATCAAATGAGTTTTGTAATCATATTGCGGACCCATCAAAACGGATGGACGGGTGATAAATGGATGGACGGATGATAAATGGTTGTCATTCGTTTAATCCATAAAACTTAAATGGATTAAATGGACGGATTGCAAACGGATGACGGATTAATGAATAATCCATTTATACATTTACCATCCATATCCATTTATCCATTTATGAGTTAATTGTAAATGGATGATAATAGGATAATAAACGGATGATAAATGGATGCTAAACGGATGACAAATGGATGCTAAACGGACGATAAATGGATGCTAATTAAATGGATAGTGATTCATCTGTCAATCCGTTTACAATCCGTTTATTAAATGGATGGTAACTGTATATGGTTCATCCGTTTCATCCATTTAATAAACGGATGGTAAATGGATATGGATGACTTTATCCATTTAACTAAACGGATGGCTAATAGATTGAATTAAATGGACGGATAATGGATAATAAACGGATATGGATAAATCTGACAGGCCTAATCTTGCCCGGGACAAGAACCACAATATTAATCTGGGGATTTGAAATAACAAAAGGCCCTTGTCGATCAATCCTCGTTCAATCTCTCCGAGTTGTAATGCGTAATAAAATGCAGTTCACATTAAAATTTAAACTAAAAATTAGTGTGAACAATATTCACAACTGTGTATCTCAGCTCTTAAACAAGGCATCATATCACTAGGGGTGTAAACGAGCCGAGCTGAGCCGAGCATCGACATGTTCAAGCTCGGTTCGTCTGATTTTCATGCTGCTCGAGCTCGACGAGCCTTAATAAATATTGCTCGAGCTCGGCTCGCGAGCTTGATCAAATTTTTTTTATATTTTTTTATATTTTTTATTATTTTTAGTTTTATTATTTTATTATTTTATTATTTTATTATTTTATTATTATTTTATTATTATTTTATTATTATTTTTTTGATCAATCATAAGTTGTAAACGTGCTGATCGAATTCATATAAACAAGCTACTCTATTAACTATTACCAACTACATGAATTTTCAATACATATAAGTTAGGTCAGCCGTTTTATTAATTCATAATCATATAAGTATGTGATTAATTTAATTGAAAAAATAAATTAGTACTAATCGAGTATGTAAACAAGCCATAATCAAGCATATAATCGAGCCTTAATCGAGCAGGTAAACGAGCCGTTCACGAACATAAACGAGCCGAACACCCCTCTGCTCATATTCGGCTTGTTTATTAATCGAGCCGAGAAACCATGCTCAAACTCGGCTTGTTTATTATCGAGCCGAGCTTTGACCGAGCTTGCTCGCGAGTAGCTCACGAACGCTCGGCTTATTGACACCCCTACATATCACTATCAAAAAAACAAGGAATCATTAATACCTTTATTTCAATGATTGATCTTAACATAATAATGCATCACAAGAAGCCTAATATTAGCCGAATGTCGGCCCTATCATGCACATGGATTGTGTGCAAAAAGACAATATTACAAACCGCGTTAAAATTAAAAAATATCTTGGTTCCTAAATGTCCAATTTCGGGTAATAAATTATGATAATACTCTAGGACTAGGACTCTAATTAATAATTTAATAATGTGAAAAAATATTTAGAGGATTTGCATCTAACTTGTAGGCACCCTTTGTAGTGCTTTAATCTAATGTTGAAGAGCTGCCATGCCCAATTCTCTTGTTTAAATATCATGAAAGACGTTAAAAATACAGGTTTCACATATGAAAAACAATATTTGGCGCGATATGTTTAGCAGCTAGTACATGATAATCAAGAATATATTGATGCCAATATGCTCTAAGTAGCCGTGACGCAAGTTAATAATATCAGTTTTGAAGAATATTAATTTTCATTCTTTGACATATATTGGGAAAGATTTATTTGCTGTTGGCTAATAATATCTTTCAAACCATGAAATTCCTCTTGTGCATGATGCAAGCTGCAAATTTTTAAAGGGTCTAAGTATGACATATGGTATCAGTAGATGATATGGTAGCCTGGTCTTGTTTGGTTGATAGCTTGATAATTCAATCATGAAGTCCTTTTGTAGTTTTTCATTGCATTTATGTATTATACTGAGAAAGTGTTTCTAATAAACAAATCTTAAGTAGTTGCAATATTTGAATATCAACCTATCAAACTACCTTTTTCAACGAGGGACTATTGAATGGCTCATCTTTCGCTTTTTGTATAAATTAAGAATTTAACTAGCAATGGAAATTAACATGATCATAGCTGACGTTGTGCTCGAAAAATATACCTAATGCTCATTGGAGAAAGTATGAGTTTCACATCATCTGAAAGTCAAAAACTCGCAAAGTTGGTATATACAAAATAATCTTTGTTTTTTAACCATGGTAGCCCCTTCTATGCGCAATTGCACGAGCACATTGACATAAGATAACAAACTGGATACTTTAAAGGTGTTAGATAGCTTCAAAAGTGGAGTCTTAAATATTTTGTGGTGTCATATTTTCCTTTACCAACTTGTTAACAATTCAATCTCTCTCACTTTCATAGTGTATAAAGAACAGGTACAAAAATACAAATAACCTCATTGATAATTTGAAACTTGTCTCTATGCAGAAAGTAAATATTGGCAAGATGAAAACGATACATTTTGCTCCAACGTATTTGTGTTCGCTATGTTTTCATCATCAGAGAATACTCTTTGTTGACTGTGTAGAAATCAAACAAGAAGAGAAAAAAACCTCATTAATAATTCCAATTTGTTTTGTGTGTGGCACTAATGTTCTTTAAACAATTGTCATTTGTGTTCTTTTATACCAAGATAGTCCGACTTATAGACATAACCGGCCTGTCATCATCTCGTATTAATATCCATATGATAGAAAACGATGAAAGATGGAGAATGCAAAGATGATCATGATTAGTATTCATTAGTCTTAAACTATTAATCGAGACATAATGTGTCACATTTAATGCAAAACAGTATTTTATCACTGTCCATGTGCCATGGCATCTTTGTCGATCGACTAATAATACATGCACGACTGAGTATAAACATGCAGTTCAAATATTTACATAAACGATTAATCATATAAGAATGTACGAAGTAGAAACTATATTATTGATCAAATTGGCATTCAATACAAACAGTTGCATTTTATTGATGATCTATTGATATTTTGTATGTAATTATTTTCATTGAGTTATAAGAATTGTTTATTATTTTATTAATATCTATTTATTTATGTATGAATATGAAAAGAACATAGCGCTCCCTAAATGCTCGGATTCGAACCTAATGCTATGTGCAGGCATTCGGAACAAGTTGAAGGGTCGTAATTTTAATTTGCTGCGTATAAACAAGTTGAAGGGTCGTAATTTTAATTTGCTGCGTATAAAATTATATGGTTTTAACTAACTCAAATTGGCAGAAGGGTGGTGGCTTATTGGTCAAGAGTGTTCGGTTCGAGTCGCTCTGAACGCATCATTTTTCATAATTTTGTAAGAAGTGTTCCTTCCTTGTGGGAGGGCTTTTCCTTTCCTCCCGCTTCCTTAGAGGTTTCCTTGCTTGCTTTCGCCCTCGGACGTAGGGCTTATTCGAGTCATTGTGCTTGGAGATGATCATGTGAGCGGAGAGACGTATCGTGCGCTTCAAAGGGATATACGCTTGTCGATGATTGTTGGGTGAAGGCATCTAAATAAAGGTACCCATTATAATTGCTTATCAAAAAACTAGTACCCAAATTGTAAGAAATCGAACCCGTTTTAAAATTACATGATTTTAGATCAAAACAACATGGTTTAAATCTTCAATTATTTATTTAAATTTTTATCTGCAACTTGTTGTATGCAACATATGATCTCAATTCTAAATGCACTAATGGTCCTTTTTCTTTTTTTCTTTTCATTTGTCATTGAAATTCAAGGAAGTTTTCTAAGTCAAAGAGACAAATTCATATCCACAAAAATAAATTAGCATCACTAAAGAAATTCAAACCCTCATATATCAACCTCCACTCCACAAACTTAAAAAAACTAAATCATGACCTAATTTTTGAATTAATTCACCTCTTTGAATTTTTCTTACTCGGTAACCCTAGAATAAACAACAGCAACGTACGTAACAGTTTAAACATCAGCAGCCAATCGTAAGACATGTAATGAGTATTTTTCTTTCTCTAGGGTTAGCTAGGGTACGTGTGACCTTAAAATGAACATAACGTGCGTGCACTAGGGTTGTTCATGAAATCAAGATTTGTTGTTTTTGGAATCAGTCAAAGGAAGAACTGTAGGTTTGACTTAAGAGTTAAAAAACACACTTGGGACCCTTAGTTTGACAAATCGCCATTTGAACATTATAGTCTATGGTCAACCCGTTTGCTTGTCCTCTGAATATTATTGCTCCTTTTTATTCGCTACTTTCTCAACAGATTCGAATCAATAAAGTTTTGGGACATTTTTTCAGTACCAACTTTTGATTGCGTTGAAATTTAATTAATGCATGCTCGTGCTTCTGACTTATGGGACTAGACCCCTTCCCATGGACCACGATTCATATATTCTCACAAGGCACTTGTTTATGCGGAGATTCACCGATGAGAACTGAAAGTAGATTGGTCATTTTATTTACAATTGTTTCATTAACTTCGGAAAATGTTTAATGTCTCTATTTTTTTACCCCAGACAGTACAAATATTTTGGTCATTTTCAGGAAATTACGAATTATCCCTCATTTTAAAATTTGCATCTATGTAAAGTAGTTCTATTTGATCAATTTGAGACTCCATAATCCATATGTCCTTTTCAAAAAATTATTAATACTTCATCGACCAAGGAATGTACAAACCTCATACTCAAGGCGGGTATGCACTCAGGTTAGGCGGCGAAGATGCATTCAGGAGGGCTTAAACCACTAACCTTTGCAAATATAGACCAAGTGCATGACCGGTACGCCGTTGCTCTTTGTGCGTCTAGCAATGATGTAAAATGTACTTATCCATCAGAATACCGCTATTATATCAGATTGTGGCATTATTAGTATGACTAATATTTTCTGCCAAGACAATTTTGACGCTTCCGATAGGCAGACTAATTTAAATTTATTTGTAAAAGGTAACTGTGTTTAAGTTTGACTATAAGCTAAAAGAGCACTTATTACACTTGCGTAACTAAAGTGGCTAAGTGTGATTACATAAGAGAAGAAGAAAGAAAGAAAAGATGCTATGGATATGAAGAAATTTTATCATTTGACTTATTGGGGAATTATCTTTTTAAACATTAACCAAGTAATAAACATTTGAGTTTGATGCCTAACAAGTAAATGACATCATCATACTTTAGCCCTTTTGACTGTGCAGACTTTGTTGACCAAAACGCATCAAAATCTTCTCTGGCACACACAAATTATTGTTTCAGTCAACTAAACTGGTTCCACATTAGGGTTTTGTTTAGCTTTTCATTTTAGTGTAGACTTTGCATTCTACAAGTACAAACCCTGAATATAGTTGTGACAATAGGCTTTCAAATATATTTGGGCTGACAAGTGACAACTCTTTTAGGCCCAATAACTGAGCCCATATTGCTAATACAGCATGAAACGAAACAAAGCATTCCAAATTTGGAACATGCAGTGCTGAAGTCAGACTGTGACATGCATTAACGCACCCCTGTGGGTGGCTATGACCTAGCTGGACCCTGGAACAAGAGGCTACGAGCATCCATGCCGTCCGAAGAGGCATGTTTTTTCTTAACAACACAGCATGCACCAAAACTGTGTGTCCTTACCGTTTTTTGTAAATATGATTGATATTTGAAGCTGCCGCAAAGATTGAAAACAAAGTTAACATTTTCTGAAAAACGGCATGGACACCTTTTTCGGCTTTTAGCTCTTCATGCATGCTCTGATTGGTTTTAATTATTAGCAAACTGGAGCAGACTTCAAAGAACTACAAAAATATCATTAATACATTTATACTTAAATCGTAGTCATAAATTTCAACACAAACAACACACAAGTTGGTGGCTTAATTAGACAAATTTTCCGCTGAAGAGCGTTGAAAAAACAATCAAGGAGAATGAAAATTTGACGTTGCCTACCTTTTAATTTGTCACATAACAATCCAATTTTGGTCTGGGTTATACAAACATATACCACACAAGTGTGTTCACAATATTTCAGTATAACCTATCCAAGATAAGAGTCGTGCTACAGCTACATGCACCGAACGGATCAATCAAAACATGTCTTTTAAATAAAGGCTCAAAGGTGCTTTCATAATTTTGCAATTGAATTAACCAATATATCCTTCGATTGATGTTTGATATGTCTTTGAAATATATGGGACACAATGATGAAATTTTACTCTTAAAATAAAAATTGATAAGTTAATAATCTCCGTAAATAATAAATTCTTCTGATTTTGACTTGGGAAATTCTAATTTTGGTAATATTAATAAATTTATTATACTAAGTATTTTTTTATGAAAATCCTACAAAATTTGGTCCCCTTAGCCCTTGCACTTGCACATATCGTAAAAAGAAGACAATACACTGTGGTGTTGACCTAGAGATGCTCTTGTCCTTCGCTATCGATGTCTACAAATTAAGCATTGACAGCAACAGAAGCCTTGACTCTTGAGTGCCTCACCATTGGCAAATATGCATGAAATACGTCAAGCAAATTTGTGAAAACTTTAAACAGTGAGTATTTCATCATTTCTGAGTATCATTATACCAATGTTTTTCTTGCGCGTTATGACGAAGCAATCGACATAGAACAAATCAGTAGATTGATTTAACGCCGCATTTAGATCCATTAGCATATTCCTGCAAAAGCAATTTGTAGTGACTCAATAGTTTTAGTAAAGAGATCATCAAAAACTACTTATGATTATAGTAAATAGGGTTTGATTCCGGTACAAACTACATTTAACATAAAAACTTAGAATCACTATGAATTACGAGATCAAACAATTCAATGGATGTGATTAATGACATTATTAATATGGTAATTACTATCAACAATCAATATGAGGGGCACACTTGTCAATTCAATTTTTATAATTGATAGTTAATGATTTATTGAAAGTGCATTAATATATTTTTATAAAAAATGCATTACAATAGTTTTGTAAAAGTGCATTAAAATATATTTTTAAACTGCGTTAATTTTTTTAAAAAAGTGCATTACAATTTTAAAAAAAGTGCATTATAATGTCTGCATATTAAAAGATTTAACAATTTTTTAAAATTTTGATGCATTTTTGAAATTTCTAGTGATGCACTTTTTATTATAACTTTTTTAAATTGATGCACTTTTAAGTATTTAGAGATGCACTTTTTATATCCACTAATTTAAAATTTAAAAATAAATTATATAAACTAAATTTTTATGCAATTTAAAATAATTCTTTTATTAACTATATTGATCTCAAATGACAAAGTGTGCTCTTTCATTACTAAACATGATTAATATTTAATTAATAAGATCATCAATCCAAACCATTTAATTCTTAGATCTTAAGGCTCACATTATGCACCCGATACGGGTCGATTCCAATTTGCGAAAAAGTTCAGTATGGATGGTTTGTAACCCACAAACAAGGCATCCTAACAATGACAAAACTAAAAGGCCTTCCTTTACTCTTCGATGCACGATTGATGTATCTACCACTGGATTTGTGAGGACCGAATTCAAAGATTCTCGCATGGTGGACGAATAATGCGGAGATCTTGTGTACAATTTCAGTTCAAAGTGTGTTAGAAAAGGGAACATATCAACCAAGTAACAGCATAGAAATGGATAGATAAAGACATCCACAATTGAACTATCACAAACTCTGTATATTAAACCACACGCTGACAGTTAAAGTTTTGATTAAAGAATTCCCAATTTTTCATATTCACTTTATATTTCACTTTTTTATTTAATAAAAACTTCATTATAGCTCCACAATTTTACTATGAATCGAATGTATGACATGTGAGGGAAAGGTTCAAATGAGAACCTATTTTAAAATGAAAACTTAGAACTAATGTGAGCCTTAAGATCTAAGAATTAAATGGTCTGGATTGATGACCTCATTAATTAAATATTAATCATTTTTAGTAATAAAAGGGTACACTTGTCATTTCAGATCAATATAGTTAATAAATGGATTGTTTTAAACTGCATAAAAAAAAATTAGTTTATATAATTTTTTTAACTTTTTAAATTAGTGAATATAAAAAATGCACCACTAAATACTTTAAAAGTTCATCAATTTTTTTAAAATTATAATAAAAAGTGCATCACTAAATAATTTAAAAGTGCATCAATTTTTTTAAATTATAGTAAAAAGTGCATCACTAGAAATTTCAAAAATGCATCAAAATTTAAAAAATTGTAATAATTTTTTTAATATGCACTTTTTTAAAAACTTTTAAAGCACTTTAAAAAATATTTTAATGCACTCTTACAAAAATATTGTAATGCACTTTTTTATAAAAATATTTTAATGCACTTTTACAAAAATATTGTAATGCACTTTTTTATAAAAATAAATTAATGCACTTTCAATAAATCATTAATTATCAATTATAAAAATTGAATTGGCAAGTGTGCCCCTCATATTGATTGTTGAAGTAATTACCATATTAATAATGTCATTAATCACATCCATTGAATTGTTTGATCGTATGGTACACAGTGGTTCTAAGTTTTTATTTTAAATAAGGTTTGTACCGGAACCAAACCATGACATGTGATTTATAATACAAAATTCTATTAGTAGACTAATTATTGGTATACAAATTTAAGAATTCACTAAATATGGTAGTTAGAAAAATCAAGGAGGACAGATATATTTTTGTTAGGCCGTGAGACCAGTTTCAATCGTTAATTACTAATAATCCAACGGATAAGATTTTAAGTAACAATATCCGTCAAATCCAACTTCTCATATTTTTTGCAAATCCAACCACTCAGTTTAATTAAAAAGTAACTGAATCACAAACGTCGGATTAATCAAATAAACGTTTAAGATTAGTTTATAAAGTCTTACAATTATCTATTGTCTCGCTAGATAATATCCTTATGAAGTTGATGGGTAGTCAACTTAATTGCAGCCACATATATTGTTAGCAACAATGTATAATTAACAGGATCTGAATATAATAATATTATCGAATATAAGGTAAAACAGTGAAGGAAATTGACAGATACAAAACCAAAGTGTTGCTGAAGCTTGCTCGACAATTTCCTTAAAGCTAAATTGCCTTACTTACGTGCTGGGTGTGATTAGGCAATCGGCTTCCCAAGATACGACCACAAAAATTTTAGATCTGATTCCACCGATCGAGTGAAGCAAAATGGACCACGCCTTCAACAATCATCAAAGACAACTGCTATGTTATGACTAACAAAAGAGAGGAGATTGTGGGTGTTTCTGATAATCTTCAAGAAGGAAGCGACCCTCCTTACTCGTGTCCGAGTGATACGGCTCACACAACCTAAGATTTTGCACCCTTGCACCCCACATGGGTGTATTCGTAGATCTTTCCATAACAATTTATTCACTGCATAAGTGTTGTAAATTTGGCGTTCGAATAATGAATCTTGTAGTACACCTTACACGTAATTTTATCAAGACTTGAAATATTTGTTTCGATATACACACGACACTGAAATTACCTCTCAAAAATGAGACAAACTCATTGTCTTCACACTTAGCAATTACACAATTTCCAACGTATAGTGACACAAGATAAAAAGTAAAGACCTTTAGAGATAATATAAATATTTTTGCTTTTTATACCGATTCACTTTCCCAATAATATCATCTTTTTCTTGTGATAATATTAAGTGGTTCAAGTGAGGTCCGAAACGATTGCCTCGATTTTACTATGTAGAGCCGCCCCTGTAGGCATGTGGCCATCTCTATGTACAGATCTGACGTTGAACTAACACTGGTTTGTTCGCATGTTTATTGTCTTCATTATATGCGTTAAGTTGAATGCAACATGTTTATTGTCTCCACAGCATGTTAAGTTGAGTGCGAAATTATTTGCCTTTTTATTGTCTTCGATCATTAGAGGTGTTCTTGTTTTAAAAAATTAATTATTTCTCGAAGTCTCAAACTTGACTCAGACTCGTTTGAACGTTAGTTATTAATTTTCAAGCTTGGCTCAACAAAATATGTAAAACTCGAATTCGATTACGAATTTGATTACCCTCCGTTTAGATGCAGAAAAGAAATTAGTGAAAGAACGAAAAAAAGTAGTGAAAAGAAAAATTAAAGAAAAATAATTTTTTCATGAAAAATTGAGAATTTTTTTTTACATTGTTTCATTTATTATTATTTCATCTAAAACCATTTAACTAAATATTTAACAAGATATGGACACGTAATGTTTGTGCATTTCGAGCATGTATATGGCCATCCAAGTCAATAACTTCATATCACAATTCACATTGACTGCAAAACTGAGATGCGCATTTATATAATTTTCTAGTCAACTTAACACTTCTAATAAAGACAATAAAAATACAACAATTTTGCAGTCAACTTAACACCTCTAATTAAGACAGCAAACAAACAAGTGTAAGTTCAACGTCAGATTTACAAATACACATGCCACAGGGGCTGCTCTGCATAGCAAAATTTGAGACAAAAACCTCACTTTATTCATTTATAACTTTTATTAGAAAAGTGACATTATTAGATACATAAAGTGATAAAATTTAATATTAATTAAAACCTCTATTATTAATTATCTAGCATCAGTCCTCATAAAAGCTTGAGCAGGCACTGGCCTCATCATTATATATTTCTTCTTCACTCGGTTAGTTACCTAGTACAACATCACCACATATTACTGAATTTCTACAGAGTGTTTTCAAGAAAGGATAGCAAATGGGTAGCCAGCAAATGATCAGCGTTACTGATGGCACACCTTCCAAAACCGGTGGCCGTATAGCTGCTGTCGATGAAAAAGACTATGAAACTCATCTTCCAGATGTCTCAAAACAGCAGGTGGGTTTAAACTTTGATCCTAAGCACCAATTCATAACTGTATGTGTGAATTGTTGGATCACATGCAAACTTGGTAAATGTATGAGCTGAGAAAAAAATGTTATGGGCTGCATCTTAATTTCTTTGCATGTTTGTTGGTATGGAATTTCAGCCTGGTTGGAGGAAGTTCCTGAGCTTTGTCGGTCCTGGATTTCTTGTTTCACTTGCATATCTTGATCCTGGAAACTGTGAGCAATTAGCCAATGGATCTTCCTAGAATTTTTAATGCTCAATTATAACTTAATTTTTACGCGAAAGAGTTTGATTCCTTGCAGTAGAGACTGACCTTCAAGCAGGAGCTAATCACAGATATGAGGTAATCACGTTACAATCGAATAAGTGCTAAGAATCAATTTTTGATGATCACTGGCCTGGGGATTTCTTATATAAATGACAGCATATGGTACATGTTTTAATCTTTGTATTTTGACAGCTTCTCTGGGTGGTCCTTATCGGATTAATATTTGCTCTGATAATTCAGTCGCTTGCCGCTAACCTTGGTGTCAGCACTGGTAGCTAGTCACCTATGCATACTCTCATCTGATCATATTGTATCTTATAGTTTTTAATCTTATGTGTGTTGAAATGGTTTCTCAGGTAAACATTTGTCCGAATTATGTAAGGCTGAGTATCCTATATTCGTCAAATACTGTCTATGGTTACTAGCCGAGCTTGCTGTCATTGCAGCTGATATCCCTGAAGGTCTGCCTCACTTTAATCTATGATAAGCACCCTGTGTTATGTAATATTTTCTGCTGTGCCATTTTTTCTAACATTCCCATTGTTTATATTCTTGGTCGCGACAGTTATAGGTACAGCCTTTGCGCTGAACATACTCTTCCATATCCCAGTATGGGTCGGTGTCTTACTCACCGGTTTCAGCACTCTTCTTCTGCTTGGCCTGCAGAGATATGGGGTACTTTACCGAGGAAACTTTAGTGTTTTATACATCAAGTACTTACCATATTACTAAATTTCCTGAAAATGAAATTTCTAAAGGTGAGAAAGCTGGAACTACTTATAGCCCTTTTGGTGTTCGTAATGGCTGGTTGCTTTTTCGGAGAAATGAGTTATGTGAAGCCCCCTGCATCGGGCGTGCTAAAGGGTATGTTTATTCCAAAGCTGAATGGGCGAGGAGCAACTGGAGACGCCATTGCCTTATTGGGTGCCCTTGTCATGCCGTAAGCTCCTTCAAATGTCCATAGTCGCGCGTTTATTAGGATTTCTTCGCGTAAAATGCTTGCTAATACTTTTATCTTCTAATTTGCTGACTTTGATTTGGCAGACACAACCTGTTTCTCCATTCTGCTCTTGTTTTATCAAGAAAGATACCAAATTCTGTTCGGGGCGTCAACGTAAGTAATTACTCCTGTAGGTTCCATACTTCTTTAAAATGGCTAGTTTCCATAATTTGGCTCCGGATCCATTTCATAAGTTTTTTACTTACAGGATGCGTGCCGCTTCTTCCTGATCGAGAGTGGGATCGCATTGTTCATAGCATTCTTGATAAATGTCGCGGTCATATCTGTATCAGGTACAGTTTGTGCAGAGGACAGGCTCTCTAGCAGTCAGAAAGATATTTGTAGCGATCTCACGCTTAATAATGCCTCATTTCTTCTACAGGTCAGTTGAACTATTTACTGCTAGACCTTAAAAAATTACCTTGTACTGAAGTTCCTGAAAGGATAACTGAAATTTCTTCATGAATGCAGAATGTCCTCGGCAAGGCCAGCTCAACACTTTATGCCATAGCGCTGCTTGCATCCGGCCAGAGCTCCACCATAACTGGAACTTACGCAGGACAATATATTATGCAAGTAAGAAACCTTCGACCACATTTACTTTTTTCATTTTTAGAACTCTTATTTTTGATGTATGATAAGTTAAACCTGATTCATATACCATACGAAAACACAGGGTTTCTTGGACCTTAGGATGAAGACATGGCTAAGAAACCTGGTAACAAGGTGCATAGCCATTGCGCCGAGTCTAGTAGTTTCTATCATTGGCGGAACTTCAGGAGCTGGACGACTCATTATCATCGCATCTGTGAGTAAATCGATTTGTATAAAATGTCAGCATATTTGAGTACTTAATTTTGTTCTCTAAAAGTTTATTTTGTCCATCCTTGCAGATGATACTTTCCTTCGAGCTCCCATTCGCCCTAATCCCACTTCTTAAATTCAGCAGCAGTTCAACCAAAATGGGTCCTCACAAAAACTCGATATATGTAAGCACATCACCAATTTCTTCATTTTCATCACTCCCCAAGTGATACGAACTAACTTTCTTTTTACGCAGATAATTGTGATCTCGTGGATCTTAGGCTTTGGAATCATCAGCATAAACATATACTACCTAAGCACAGCCTTTATCGATTGGATCATCCACAACTCGTTACACATTGTGGCAAATGTCTTCATCGGTCTACTCGTTTTCCCCCTCATGGCGATATATCTTTTATCAGTTTTATATCTCACTTTCCGGAAGGACGTTGTTGAAACATACATTGATCCAGCTAAAGAACTGAACCCTGAAATGCAAGGTCATTTGGAAAATGGACTTACTAGAGCTCAGATAGTTGACATGGTGCCTTATAGACGAGATTTGGCAGACATTCCTTTTCCTGAGTAAACTTTTTCTGCATCAAGTTGAAAATGAAAATTTACTTGAGTTTCCTCTGTTCAATTTTTGCCATTACAAAAGTTCCCTTCATACATGTCATTCCCAACAAACAATGTTGCCATTGATTCGAATTCGGTGCAGTACAGTTATTTGTTGCAAGCTTCAAAACGATGCGACTTCGAATTTGAAGTTATTTACTGTAAATCTACTTAACTTTGTATAAATCCTTTAACATAAGTTTTTTTTTGTGGATGTAAAAATAAAAAACTAAAATTATCATTTTTCTATTTAATTGAATTAAGAAACCCGACCCGAATTCAAAAGAAGCTCCGTCTAAACGTTCTCGTTTAAGTCTGCATTGTCTCCCAAGCCAACTCCCGGTGTCTTCTTCTTCTATCGCACTAACCGAATTCGTAACTGTACCGATCCGCTTCACATCTCCGGCGACTACTCATCATCTTTTCCGATGTCGGTAAGTTGGATTCCATATCTTAATGCGTTCAATTTTATTTTTTGATTGAATTTTCGAAAACCCTAATTTTTCAATTCAGATTTGTTTTGTGGAATTTATTTGAAGTTGTTGTGATTGGTGTTGATTTTTGATCTGCAGATCTTTGAGTATAATGGAAGTGCAGTGGTGGCGATGGTTGGAAAGAATTGCTTTGCTATAGCTAGTGACAGGCGGCTTGGAGTTCAGCTTCAGACTGTTGCTACTGATTTTCAGAAGATTTACAGGATCCATGATCGGTTGTTTCTTGGCCTGGCTGGCTTGGCCACTGATTGTCAGACCTTGTAAGATTTTTGTGACTATTTTTCCTTTCGCTGTTGTTGATAGTCTTGGTTTTTGGTATTGATGATTATATGAAATTGGAACTTTTTTGTTGGAAGATATCAACGTCTTGTGTTCCGTCACAAGCTGTATCAGCTAAGGGAAGAGAGGGATATGAAGCCGGAGACATTCGCTAGTCTTGTTTCAGCCATTCTCTATGAGAAAAGGTAGATGCATACACAAAATTTAACTCTTTTTAGTGTTCGTTACGCAAAATTTGAATATATATTGGACTCCTGTTATGGGTGATTTAATGGCATGTATATGGATGATTATTGTAGATTTGGGCCATACTTTTGCCAGCCTGTGATTGCTGGATTGGGGGATGATGATAAGCCATTCATCTGCACAATGGACTCTATTGGGGCTAAGTAAGGCGCCTCTTCAGTTTTATACAATCTTGATGTGGGAATTCTATGTGATGAATCTCACTGAGTAATAGCATGAAGCATTTCTTCCTAGCGTAACTGATTCATTTTAATGCCATGATGTTTTTCTAAGTGGGTTCATACTTTGACATGCAGGGAACTGGCAAAAGATTTTGTTGTTGCTGGCACAGCCTCGGAGTCTCTGTATGGTGCTTGTGAAGCAATGTTCCATGAAGACATGGTGAGTATGTTGATAGTTTTGTTTTCATTCACTGAGTTATTCTATCTGTTGCATAGAATTGGACTTTGTTATACCAATGCTTGAGAGAAGCTGAACAACATTTGTTTTCACTATGCAAGTGAACGTTATCCCACTTTTTACCTCTCAAAACTTTCTTTCTTCCCCCAACTGAAAATTTACCATTAATAAATCAGGTATTACTTCTACTTAATCTTTGTTTATCTGATTCTTAGGAGCCTGAAGAGTTGTGTGAGACTGTCTCCCAAGCATTGTTATCATCAGTGGACCGGGACTGCTTGAGTGGTTGGGGAGGGCATGTGTTTCTTGTGTTAAGTATTCTTTCTAGTTATTTTAATTATTTTACAGTGCATCTTTTATAGTTTTTAGAAGACTGGATTCCAATCAATCAAAGATTTGAATGTCGATATCAAATCTTACTTCGCAGTTTTAATTTTGCTTCTGCTTGATTAGCCGCAGAATTTGATTTCTAATTGTAGTTCATATCTCTGTTTTTGTTGCATCACATTGCTTCTGTTTTTATCAGTTTTCTCTTAGTCCAGTGAATTGGCTAATTGTCTGTAGTTGTATGAATATACACCTTTTGTGACGTATAAAACACTAAACCAGAACTTGTTTAGTCAAGCCTAATAAGATATTTTCTCTGCTGTCATATATACCATCAACGCAGTGCGATCCTTTTTTCTTTACATTGTAAATGTTAGGATTGCTTTGGGATCGCTATGGTGGTTGGATTGTTTAACTACCAAAAAGTTGTCTAATAGGTGTAGTAACACCAACAATCACTTGGGGCTGCACATGCTGCAGCTTATTATGAGCATATTTCCTTTGAGCTGGATAATGTTCATGCAGTATCTAATTTTGGCTTCTCTGATATTTTGCAGCACTGGCACGGAGCTGAAGGAGAATATTCTAAAGGGAAGGATGGACTGAGTTTTATCAGTAAGGGTAGATCACATAATGAAATACTTGTTGCCCCCTCCAATGACCTAAAGTCTCTCTGTTCTGATTAATTTAGTCCCATGCTAGACCTTGTGATATTTCTCAAACAGATTTGTAAACAGTTCTTAACTTTTGCACATTGAGGAACTAAATTACGTTGCATATTTACTAATTACTCTTATCCGCAAATAGAATGGCGAAACAGGTAGAATCGTATATTCTTCATAGTTGTGATGACTGGGAAGGAACTGGTGCATCTGTCCTCTGAGTTCCATCAGTTTGTGCACAGAATCAAATATATTTCCTCTCTGGCAAATCCTTCACAAGTTCACATCATCTCCTTTCTCTTACACTTTCTACAGGTATTATTGAAACTTAGAAGAGTCAGTCCCCAGGACCCCAACCCATGCTAATGTTTTTCTTTGGCCTTGAAAATTACTAGGCTGACTGCAAACAGTAGATCAAGTCATCCCCAACACTTTTAATGTGAAACAACATTAATACTAACGACTAATAACACGAATAGCTTTCTGAATTTGAGATTTAAACGTGTAACCACAAATTATGATACAAACTATGTCATAACTTTTACTTGTCATACACTAATTAAGGCTTAAGCACGATCATAATCACACCCATAATTACGACTCAATTTCTAGAAAAGAAACATGAGGAACAAATCAAATTCAAAAAAGCCAACTTGAATTTGATTACAAATAAACACGTTAGCAGCAACTGGAATAAAATGATGCTGTATTTAATGCATCTGGTGATTCCAATATGCACGTCTAGCCACGTTCCTCAGTGAATTTCATGCTGCCAAGGACATTTTCATTAAATGTAGGGGACAGTAAATGAACGGTCTAGATCTGATACTAGATTCATCTAGATGTCATCCGACGGTATATAACTCTTAGATGTCAAAGTGGGTCCCACCTAGTTAAATGAGTAGTAATTTCGATGGTAATAATCTGGTGTTCTGGCGGACACGGATGATATGTTACGCCCGAATCACAAATACATTATTTAATGTCCATTATATTCTTGGGTTAAGTTTATGCACCTATGATTTTAAAGGACATAAATACCCTTCATTTTTTACAAAAATAACCAAAACCACCTCAGCTCTATCAGCTGTGATGAATATATGTAGGGATATTTTGGTAAATTTGTACCGATGATCGGTGCATATAATATTTTCCTTAGTTTATTTATCTTTTAAATTATTCAATATTATAATTTAAATTATCGAAGTATTATTTGATTTTTGGTAGACACTTTTTGCAATAATATATGGGAAATAAAAGTGATAGGATTACAAGACAAACCAAGAATTATATCATGAAATGCAAGAATTTAGGGTGAGAGATTCTAATATAAATAAACAAGAAAAGGAATCCAAAGTAAGTAAAATGTCCATCTCCAACAAACAGAAACACTGAAAGACACAACTAGTGAAGGTCCACAATGTTGTTGGTCTGCAAATGAAGAAACATGATTCCATGAAAACTCCCACAAACAATAAACAATAATGAACCTTTGAAAATGAAAGGATACTAACACTTATTTTGACTTTGGAACTGTTAACTTATGTTAGTTTAAACAAGTTAAGGTAATAACCACTCCCACTCTCTAACTAGCTATACAAATTGTATTTTTGAATTATACATTTCTACATTTTAAGCAAAAGGTCATCTCCAACTATTATGAACTATAATTGACTTATTTGAATTATGATATAAAGATACAAGGTTGAAGTATTATTCTCACTAAATGATTTCAAATTAAGGTTGGAGAGATAAAAGAACATTACATGAGAGGCTCGAAGAGATATTGATCGAATTCAACAATTTGTCTGATCTTGTCGTCGTGCCCAACCATCCGATCACCCTTTCGAGGCTGGATCGTATTATTGTTCTCAAAAATGTATTAGTATTCTCTCTTGTTACATTCTTTAAATGACAAAAATTCCTTTCTTTCAAAATAGATATTAATGGTGGATTATTACCTAAAGTCTCTATGGACTTTCAAAAAGTGAAGTAAAATTTTTGAAAAAAAGTTGCAAGCTTTCGGCCAGACTATCATAATACCGTACCATCCTAGGCTAGTTAAAAACCGCGTGCTCATAGGCTGAGAACAATGACTCAATTTTACTCACAATTTCAAAAAACATGAATCGAGATTCAGTACAGCGAAAGTTATTTAATGCGAATCAAAATTACGTAGTTTTAGTAAAGGGTTCACTCAAAACTACACATGGTTATAGTAAAAAACATCAAAACGACATCGTTTTTATGCTCGCAGCAAATTGCAGCGCATTAGTCCAAAAAAACATCAGTCGAGTTCAAAACCAGATTCCACGTGGAACCATACGGTAACGCGTCCTCACGAAATGATCCAACACTCGACCTTACCGAATAAACGAACCCAGTAGAAGCCGAAGAAGAGAGTCAATTAGGCATGGCGCGATCAACGAGATGTCTCCGCCTCATCTCCCCCACCTTCTTCCTCCCTCCCTCCAAAAACCGATGCATTTTATAATCAACACTTCCGCAGCAGATCTCATTTTCATCACTACTTCAACTCAACCCTAAACAACAACATCCTTCTCCTTCTGTCGGTTGATTCCAAATCACGCATCAGATCTCTCTTATACTCTCTACCTAAATTGAGTGAGTTTTGTAAGATTATTATTCATATTAATTGTTAGTTAGTTTTTGTAAATGCGGATTTTGATGAAGCAGGATGTGATATGATGTGAAATGAAAGGAGGATGTGGAGGGAAGTTAGGGTTTGGGGGATTGGGTGGGATAATAGGATGTGGAGGTTCTAAGGATGTGGTTGAATCTGATTTGGTGAAGCTATGTAGGAAAAGGAAGGAGATGATTAAGGCTGCCGGCGTGCATAGGTATGAGTTGGCAGCTGCACATTTGTATTATTTGAAGTCTTTGAAGGATATTGGGGAGAGTCTTGAGAAGTTTGTGGATGAGGAGATTGTGGTTGGGGGTTCATCGGAGCCTGATTCGCCTGTTTTGACTTTGCCTTCTGATGAAGGGAAGAAGAGGAAGAGTGGTGGGAAGAGCGAGTCTTCGTCTACTTCGCTTTCGCATTCTGGTTCGCATAGTCGGAATCATTCGCTAGGGATTGGAGGGGAGGGTGAGGAGGATTCTCATTTGCATTTGTCTTCGGATTCTGATTCTGAAATTGACCCATCACATGGGCGTGTTGATGATACTCCTTTGGAGAATGTGTATTATAGGTCGGAAATGGAGGCACCATATTATCCTCAATATGATCCGTATCAAACAATGGGATTTTGGGGGGCTCCTAATGAGAATTCAAGTGCTTACTATATGCGAAAGGCTCCAACTGAACCGCTTACAGTTTTTAAAATTCCCCCAAGACCTGCGACAAATAGGATCAAACGGGAACCAAGAAAAATTTCAAAAAAGCATGATACAGTCTATGAGGATTCACAAGAATCCTCAAGTAGTGGTTATGAAAATGGTTTGTCTGACAATGAATCTAATGTCAGGGAAAGTGCTACGAGAAAGCAAGTAACTATCCTCAAAGATACGCGTCAGAAGCGAGAACTCAAGGGCTCTCCACTTCAGAGCTCGGACTTAAACTATATGCGACGAACTCCTACAGTGCCCAGTACAGGCTACGGATTTGAAAATCCCCAAGGATCACCGTCTAACAGATTTTGGCAGGATACTTCAAATAATTCGAATTATCCCCAGAACAACAACGGAGGTTTTTTTGGCTTTTTATCAGGTTCCTCTATGCAGAATGAGTATGATCGCACACGCGTGCAACAAGACCACCCTCCACCTCCAGAGCCTCCTGCACCCGAAGCCTCTGGTTGGGACTTCATGAATTTTTTAAACACATGGGATCAATACGAACCAGGTTTTTACCAAAAGGCTAAATATACGTCAACTTCCAGCAGTCCAGATTCCAAGGAAGTCAGAGCGAGGGAGGGTATTCCAGATTTAGAGTATGAGACAGAATCAGAGAATATTAAACCGGTGGATAAGGGGAAAAAGTTACAAGAAGAGTATCCAAATTACGGAGAAGGCACTTCCAGACCTACACCATCACAATTCAGTGATGAAACCTTTAGGACAATGTCATCTCACCGTACCGGTGGCACATTGAGGCCCATTCCATCTCGTTATAGTCGCAAGAGGGAAGAGAGAAAAAATAACTCAGATCAAAGTTTATCCAAGAGTTCTGAAGATGAATTTATCAAGAAGAAAGGTGTAACTTTTGAAATGGATATGTCGCCCAGGCCTGACAATGAATCAGTTAGGCCTGATAGTGTGGCTGCTGCTACTCTCGCTACTCATGGGGTGAGAGATCTTCAAGAAGTGGTTAGAGAAATTAAGGGTGATTTTCATACAGCTTCTGAAAATGGTAAAGAAATTCTACTTATTCTTGAGGTTGGCAGACTGCCCTACCAGTCTCGGAGTGCACTACTTAAAGGTGATCACTGTTTTACTATAAAAATGTGAATTTTATAATAAAGTTGAAGACTTCTTGTTTGCACATTGCATAATATTTAAGGTTTCTGACTTGCTCTTGTCCCCAAATTATAAAGACTGGAATAGCTGAATAATCTCATCAGATGCTGCCCTGTATTTGCTCAATTATGGTCCTTATTTTATAGCCGTCAATAGTTGACATTGTTGTGTGTCGGAGTTGTCTTATCATATCGCTTACTGAAAAAGTCATAAATTGGTAGTTTTAACAGGAGATTGTGTAGTACTTGATCAATAAGAATATGGGAATAAGGAAATCCTGTTTGATCATTGAGACATGCATAATAGCGTTCTGATGACAGTGTGCATTTCCTGGGCATATACAGCACATGTTGCGATAAAACATTTAAATACCAAACATGCCAAAATGAATGTCAGGATCTACCGAACTTGATATGAACAATCAGTAGGTTTCTATGAATGCATCTGTATAACGTTCTAAGTAGCTTCAGTGAATTTGGCAGCCATGCTACGCAGAATTCGGTATCTAAGTTCATCATCAAAGAAACCGTCATCTGGACAGTACATTAAAGTGGCGTCAAAGACGATGAAGATGGCAAAAGCCTTGTATGGGGATCTTGGGGAGCTTGCAAGTGAATTAAAAAGGAAGCCTGGCAATCTTTCATTGGTTCTGGATGAGCTTTATGCATGGGAGAAGAAACTATACAAGGAGGTTAAGGTACGCGCGTGTACATTCAAATGTTTGATGGTATTAACTTTTAATTGTTCCCATCTGGGGTTTGAGTTAGCACCAACAATGTTTGTGAATCAGCCCTTGTTTCTCCGTGATATTTGCTTCCTGACTGGTTTTACTCTCTATCGTTAGTGTAGCAGATTAACAAGGTGGTTTTTTGACTTTCAAGTTCTTACATCAATTCTTTTTCAAATAGCAAGGCTGTTACTAATATTGTGGGTTTAATTTAAGAATTTATACATTCCAAAGCAAGTCGATTTACTATTTTTTATTTTTGACATAGGATGAAGAAAGGCTGAGAATCAGTTATGAAAAGGCCTGCAAGCGGTTGCAAGGAATGGGTATTCGGGGAGCTGAGGCCACTAAAATTGAGGGAATAGAGGAATCAATAAAAAAGTATATGACAAAAATCAAGGTTCAAATCAAATCGATTGAAGCCATATCAAGCAGAATAAACATTTTGAGGGATAGAGAACTGGAACCCCAGCTCAGAGATTTAATATACGGGTACTGATCTCATATCGTTTTATAAACTGCATCCGGCATGTGGCATGATCTTTTGTGAATTCGCATATTGTGTCACCTTACTAAGGGCATCGCAGTCTCTTGATAAGGTTCGTTTTGGTAGTTTTATTGTTTAAGTTTCCTTATCTACTGTGATATGCAGATTAATTCAAATGTGGAAGTCGATGCTGACGTGCCATCAAAGGCAATTTGAAGCTATCATGAAGAGCAAACATCAAACTCTGAAAGCAAATGTTGGATTCAGAAGAGATTCAAGTCTGAGAGCAGCATTTGAACTTGAAGTGGAGCTTCTTAACTGGTGCTCCAATTTCCGAACTTGGATTGCTTCTCAGAAATCTTATATCGAATCATTAAACGGCTGGTTAGTGAAGTGCATTTCACACGAACAAGAACCAACCCCAGATGGTCCTATGCCTTTTTCCCCCGGGCGGATGGACGCTCCACGAGTGTTCATAATTTGTCATGACTGGTTTCAAGCAATGGATAGAGTATCTGATGATAAGGTAGTAAATGCGATGGAAGAATTTGCTTCCGTGCTGCACCAATTATGGGAGTCACAGGATATAGAACAACGGCAGAGACTCAGATCAGAAGACCTCATAAAGCAATACGAAATTAGACTCAAAAAGTACCGAATGGAGAAAGAAAGGATGGAGAATGAGCATGAAACTGCTGTATCCGAGAGAACTGCAGGCTCTATGGTTCCTTCAAGCAAGATTTCTCAGCTAGACGATCTAAAATCAGACTTGGATTCAATGAGGAAAAGACTCGAAGAAGAGCAATCCAGACATAAAGAGTCCTTGAAGCAAATCCACAGTACAGCTTCTAACAGCTTACAGTCTGGTCTTGTACCGATCTTCGAGTCCTTACAAAACTTCTCTTCAGAAGCTCTACAAGCTCACCAGCAGGTCAGGCTTCTTAAGTCAGAAACTGTCACCTAACTCCGAATCTACAAATTTTGATTAACAAAACCTCGACCATTTCAAGTTACCTTTTCACAAAATGGAAGTAAAAATCCATCTGACAGTCATTATAGGTTATTTTATAGGACATGAGCTGACTGTTTTTCCATGTTAACTTTAGGTTAAAGATTGGGAATTGTTGGTAGTCTTTGTGTAATGTAATTTTTTTGTAAAATCTGCAATTCTTTGTGAATAAACTGAATTTTTTAAGTATTGTTTGTTTCTTAAGATATCTTTTTATTGGTTCGAACCTGGTCGCTTACTCAATATAAAGTTTCTGCTTCAAATTGACATCTTTTGAGATCATTTTTCTTTGTTACAAAAATATAATTTTGCTATACATTCATGATGTTATCTAACCATAAAGCAGCTGAAAAGTTTGTACAAATTCAGTTGGTACTATTTTTGAAGGAATGACCTCTTTGAAGGATCTCTTCCAAGAGCTCTCATCAACTTACTAATTTCTAACACTTTAGCTACTTTGGTTCCCCTCTTGGCCTCTGCAGACGCCCTTTTCTCCTCCGCTTTTCTACGCGCCTTCGCTACGTCGTTTTGCATTTTCTCCAACGCCCTTGCCCGCTTCTCCTCCAATTTTCTCTGCTTAATATTATTCAGTTCAATCAAATAGTCACACTTTTCAATGTTGTAAGCAGAAGGTACTAAGATATTTGATAACATTGATATAGCCAAAAAATGGTGAAGGACTTGCCTCAACTTTCTTCAGGGTGGCTGAAGCCCTCTCAACTTGAGCATTCTCCCAACTACTTATGATAGCATTTTCGGTCTTGAACCGGTTATTGACCTTGGCCACCTTTGCTTTCTCGTAAGCCGTGATCTTGGTCTCAACCTCCTCCTCCTTGACTCTCCGCATTGACACCTCACCGTTTCCTGACGGTACAACATCCGGTGCTCTCTCTGGTGGCGCTAAAGGCGGCATATTACCATTTAAGGCAAGTGGATTAGTATCAACAGGAATCTCATAATCCCTCCCTTCTCTAATCATGCCCAAGATCATATTGTTCTGTCCCACATGATGAGTATACTGACGACGATGGTCATCGACGGCCGATGGAACGTTTTCGATGGCTGAGCCAGCTACGACTAAGGCGTTGAACTCATGGCTCATGGTAGTAAAATTGTCACTAGCCATGGACAACGAGTTATAAGATATTTGACTACTTGTCTCCCAAGGCTCCCTCCGCTGCGGCGGAGGAGGTTGTACGGCATGGATTTCTCTAATAGGCGCCTCGTCTTCATCTTGGCATCCGGGTTGTGGCCGGAGAGAGTGGTACGAGGATGATGATGATGGTTATTCATTATTGTGTAGTGTAAGCTAGCTTTGCTTGTGATATTGCAACTTTAATATCAACCTAAAAAGCAAGGAAGGTGTGGGAGTTGATTGTACAAAATTAAATGTGGTGTATGTAAAAGTATGATCTAAGAAATTAGTGATGATGGATCATGCATTTCATTTTCAGATCAATATCTAAACACTCAACTTATGTTTTTACAATTTATTTTGATTAATCTGACGATTGAAAAGTTACTAATTAAAAGTGACATACTTATCAACTGCCGACAGACAAGCAACGTTGCAACTCGGCAAAACACTTGGGAGACAATATCACAATCACGAACGAGTGCACATCAAGCCCACTCTTCAGGGTGTCTCACAAACCATAATTGCCATGGTATCTGTAAACCTATAGTTCTGGAATGAGATTCGGATATCTATTTGTAATTTTTTTTGGAATGGATCCATGTGCTGTTGGAGCAGAGATTCGAACCTGAGCATTTACCTAAAGTGATCTACCTGCAAACTGCTACCCCTTTCAGGACATCTATATGTACTTTGATGCCAATTGAAAGTAGTAAAATGTATACAAAGGGTTTTGAACTACCTCCAACTCCTATTGACACATTAAGGTCTGAACTATAAAAACAGCAATCAGGGCAAGTTTTATACATGAATTGTGATATATTTTTACACAAAATCATGAAGTACCTGACATAGGTTTCAAAGGAATGTTGCCTATTTGTCTTAGTATTGCCAAACTACTCTCTGCAGGTATGCATCAAGATGACATGAATAAATAATGATATTGTAAATTAGTACACATCAAATTTCATAACTCTTCCAGCATGTTCCAATCTATTTTGTCAATATATAGCACGTTCCAATCTATTTTGTCAATATACACCATGTCCCACATTTTCATGGATCCATGGATCCCTCTTTGCATTCGTTGATTGCATTTACTGTTTGCATTTTAGACGCACCAGATTATGCCAGCGCATTAACGAGCATGTGCAACTCACGTGTGCATTTGTCATGTGCAACTCACATGTGCATTTCAAAAATGCAAACACGTGGCACAATCTGGTGCACACAAAAAATACAATCAACGGTGATGAAGGGGGATTCATGGATCCATAAAAAAAGGGGGGTTCCACATGATACTTCCCCTGTATACAAAACCAAAGAATCTGACAGCGTACCCGTCTGCAAATATGACATAACACCCAACTCCAGATCCTTAGAAAATGCATTCTCCATAGAGTAAAACTTTATACATGTGGACGTCAAGTAACATTACCCGATCATTATCATCAAGGAAGTCGACAGAGCAAATGATGTCTGCCACCATACCAGCGAAATTGCATCTTCTCCGGCCATGCTATCCAGCTATCTTACCTTGCTGGATATTCAGGTACAAGTCTAGTGCCAAACCATTTTGAGTCAGCAACTGCAGTCTGGTGGAATCTATAACTTAGCTCAGTATTCAGGCTCAAGTCTCAAAAGCCTTCACATATTCAGTCCAATTCATTTATGCCTAACCCCGGTAACCTTGACCAAAACATTGCTGCAGATGGCTTGGGTGCTTTTCACCGATGTGAAGAGAACACAAACTAATCCACATGCAAAATATTATCCATCTGCAGGAGTTTTTATACAAATACAATATACACTTCTCAACTCCAACTGCAGAAACTTCCCCGCGTTGCGCACCTTTGTGCATGCACACAGCACTGAAGAATCAGACGACTTCAACTGCACCATTTTGGTAGTCTCGTATTGGTAGGGTTAGTAGACATCTATAGAAAGCACCAAGCTACCAACCTGTTGCTGATCGTCATCTAGGGTTTCATGCGTAAACCAAATGTTGAAATTTTCTACAAGTAAAATCTCACAACCGATTTGTACTCTACATATTCTTTATACATTACCTGTTCCGTAGCACCTAACATCATATACATTCGTCTCTCAATCGTGCACGCTTTGCTCCAGACCGTTTAACATTCTGAAGCATTGACCCTTGCTCCTTAATATCAAGTCATATCCCGAGTGCTATTACATTAATAGCTTTTGGCTGCTCAGTCCAACTCTGCATTGGATCTGAGCACAAGTAAACTTCATTTTCAAAGGGTATAAGTATATTTGTATGGACAGTCAGGGAGGGGCACTGCTGGCCAAAGAAGTTCCTAGGTGATGAGGAGCGTGTAGGGATAGCTTAATTGTGTTGCCTGGGGTGGACAAGCACACTTGGAGACACTCTTCCCAATCCGCATCACATGTTAATAAAACCCACTCGGAATCATCATCCAAGTACTTAAGCTGCAGTTCACTTGAACTGTCTACATTAAATCTTCTTTCAGTTTCTTGTCTTAAATCTTTAAGCTGCCAATGATTCTGCATTCGAAACCTGATCTTGTCATCACCATACGTGACCTTAACTCTTGCGCCCTCCAGTTCTTTTCTTATGATTTTTGGTTGCGGAAGACTCTCAGTGTTCAGAGCTTTGCTGAGAGTGACTTGGCTACGAGATGGTGAAGGTAGCTTTAGATTCTCCTGATCCATGGGCCGTGCATAAGTTCTTGTCCTTTTAAAAGACTCTTCATCAGCAGTCTCCTTAAATGTAGCAACGTCTGGAGAGTTACACAAGGAAATCTTATGATGGCTAGCACTAGAAGCCGAATGGCTAGAACTCGAGCTTTGGCTGAATGAGGAAGATGGCGAATTTGACGTAATAGGAGGGCTGGTAGCATTTCGGTTAAACAGCATCTTCAACGAATTGGGAACATCGTTCACTTTTGTGGATGACAAATGATTGGTTATTCCTGACTTGTTTGAAGGTGAGGCCAGTTCTGGAAAATTCGAATAAAAGGACCCAATTTGAAAAGTACCCGAAGGGCCTTGTACCGAATCAATAACGTGCTGAAGTTTCTGTAAAGAATGTCCGACCTTCTTGATCTTACGAGAAGGCCAACGTTTTATTCCATGGGTTCGACAAATTCTTTTCAATGTTGTGGGACAAACTGCACAGAAACAAATTAGATAATAGCTGCAATTCAGAATTCAGAATTAGAAAAAGTGAGAAAAATAAATAACAGGTTAGGAATGACTGTCATCGAAAATTAGCAATGTAACTTACCGCCAAGACTTTTTGCAGCGTGTTTTAGGCTTCCGGCAAAATGTCGCTGAAGAACTTCTAATGTAATGGTTTTTTCCGCCTTGCTACGTCTTCTATCCTGCTTCCCATCCGCTCGAAAGCTGCCCTCACCGGGCGTAGTGTAGTCAGTAAAGCCCGAACCTGAAGGATTCGACTGAATTACTGTGGGTTTATCATACATAAACTCTGTTGGTTCTTCCTTCTGAATGAATGGCGCAATAGTATGACTCCGGTCAGTGACGCATCCAGACGTCATTGACATTTCATGGGAATATATATCAGAACAAGCTCGGTTCATTTTGGGTGCTTCGACTCCATCTTTTAAAGGATTATAACGGAAGTAACAGTATCTTTCAGTAACTCATCATCAGTGACCACTCTTAGGCTTTTGCAGGTCTTTTGAATTGTTGAGGAGAGTGAGACAAGCATTTTCTTATGTTCCTCAGGTTCTTGACAGTCCATAGGTAAGAAAAATTCCAAGACGAAATCGGCATCACCAGTTTGAACACTTCTCAAGCGCATAGCTACAGCCGCGTGCAACCCAAACATTCTTGCATGATGTGAAAGAGGATATTCTGTCTTGCTAAATGATGTTATATCATCAAAGAAGCAAGGCTGGTTTGTTGTGAAAGCCTTTCCGGCCACTCCTTGCCCTCGTAAAAGATGGTGCTCAGAAGATGCCTCATGAAAACCTTGAACGTTTGGATCGGCAACATAGCAAGCAGCATCCACAGTGGATACACAATGAATATAATTCTCAGTGGAATGTCTGCAGCCTTCCTTGCCTTGTTGAATGCATGGCATCCAAGTTTGAGCTAGCGGGAGTTTGTGAGCCAAGCAAGTGGTCTTCATAACTCCCAAAATCTCAGGTATTGCAGCGTGGTACGAGTGAAAGCATGCCTAAAAAGAAATTGCAATTCATAAATCATCGTCTCGAGTATAATGAACTCCGCAACTACCAAATATTATTCAAAGTGCTTACCTTTCCCTTTTCAGGGGATTCGCGTTCAGCGCTACTAAGGTCAACAGCCTGCAATAGGATGTTATAAGCAAAATTCCAAACAGAGCAAAACATTAAAGTAAAGAAAAATGTAAAGGAGAGTCGAAGTGAAACTCACTTGTAAGGCTTTGCAAACACCATCAAGTTCAGCCTTGACTGTTTGTGTAGTGGTCACGACCTCAATGACACCCAAACATGTCTGACTTCCCCGATCAAAAATTGGAAGCGCAAGGGTTCCCCGGACGTTGTGCTTCAGTGCATAGCCAACTCTAGAGTATTCATCACTTCTGAAAAAACGAACGTCGGGTGTCCATTCCGGTACCTTTCCCAAGAAAACTCGACCTGGCATTCCCTCAGCTATGTTGGAATTTTTCTCAGCCGAAAACTGAAAATCTAACGAAATATTTCTGTAACTAGCTAGACTTGAGGAATTGGAATCAACTATATAAGGTTGATCATTGGTTGTCAAAACGCGCCTCCCATTCAGATCTATAGGCACCCATATCTGAATCAACACATCTTTATCTTTCGACGACTGTTTTATGGACCCAATTGCTCGAACTAACCTCTCCATAACCGATACTTCCGGACCTGTGTTAGGCTGAGGCCCAATCCACCATCTTTTTCCAAACTCTGTTGGTTGACCGGAAAATCCAGATACGCTCACAATTTCTTTTCCATTTTTTTGGACTTCCGCATCACTTTCTTGTTGTGATTCATTAAGAAATAAATTTCCGGGAAGACTTGACCTCACAAACTGATCCTGACTGCTCTCTTCGAGCTGCCCAAAGATGTTATCACCAAGAAATGTATCTGACGGAGACCACAAAGCCTGAGAGTTTAATAAATTACCCGAGTCATACAAACGTTGCTGAAAATCAGATCCACCCTGAACTGTCTGCAACCAGCAACCATCTCCCAAAAGCTCATTCACGTAGTCGAAGTCCATATCAGATGCAAATGAAGGACCATGGATGGTAGCAGGCGAGAAAATGCCATCATCCATGATTATATATCTTTAAAGCAGCCTCAACATAAACTTTTCAAGCTAGCTAAAATTCACAGATCTCAGTCCCCTTCAAGACGTGATTTATCCCTCAAACACCAAAACCTGCGACAAATTCGCATACACATAAGAAACTTAGAAAACCTTTCACAAGATCTGATAACCAAGACCAAAATCAGATTGACCGAAGAAAAACAAGATGTAAGCAACCCCAATATCCAACAAACACCAAAACAGGTACATAACAAAAGAACATATTCTCCAAGTTGAGATTCATTCAAATCCTCCAAAAAAGACGTACATCGAATAAATCACGTACATCACAAAAAAGGGTAAAGAGTTTCCTTATCGACAAAAAACAGACAAGAAAGTAAAGAAATTCACTTTCTACAGATTCCTTCATCTCAGTCAATCGTTTGTATCAACAGTACTCAACATAAGGATGAAGAACAAAAAAGAAAACAGGAACTCCATACATGACAGTTGATAGCTAAGCAACAAATAAGAAAACACATACCAAACAAATTGAGAAATCAGATTCCAGAATGAATTCAATCAATCTAATCTCCAACACTAGCTTTCATAAAACCCCATCTTTTCTCTTTTCCCAAGCTTTCTAGGTATGCTCAATAGATCGAACCCACTCCACAAGGTAAGGAAGACACAAACAAAATGTAAACCTAACCAAGCAGCCGCCTCAAAGTTATCAAGACAGCATCTTAAGAAAACAAAATCCTTTTCAATTGATTCCTAAATGCTATGCTTGTGGAGATTCCATCAACAAAAGTGGAACCCACCACACGCAAGAGGGTTCTAAAACTCAGCGTTAAAACCCTCTTGAGATTCTCGCTGTAAAGTCAACTTGCAGCCCCCAAAATGAAAATTTTGACACCAAAGATTGAATCTTTCTTGAGTTAATAGAAAATGGGGAGATGGGTTTCAGTAAATTTAAGTGACGTTGGATTTTAGTGGAGGAACATGTTGAGTGTTCTTTCCAGGCTCTTTCAACTTTTGTTAAGTATTACAACTGCCAGAGATGTTTCTGGTTCTTCCATACTCATTAGCAACATATAGCGACGGAAGGTATATTTGGGGACGAAATTGGTATTTTTTTTGATAACAGAAATTGGTATTTGATAATGGTAATTTGATTTGTGGCATAAAAAATTGGCTATAATGTAGTTGGTAATTTGGTATACAATTTCCACTTGATGACTTTCCATTAAAATGTTTGTTTGCTTTTTGACATCATTACAATGACTTAATGATTTTGTTAATCACATGTCTTTTTCATTTCAAGTAAAAGATACATTAAGCTTCTTCTTTTTAAAATAATTTATGGAGGTGATGGAAGCAAGAACTACTTGTATATGACTTTAAAATATTTATTAAGAAATGGAAAAGGGGAAGTGTTAAGCACATAACATGGATTTGTACAAAGAATTATTTTCAATAATGCATCAAAAATATTCATATAATCTTTGTTTTAAGTTATAGTCAAATATTATACTTTTTTGCCCTAATTAAAGTCAAAAGATCAGTTTTGACAAAATAACTTATGAGAAAATGAATAACAAAAAAAGCTTAACAATGACTTAGTTCAAGTATTATTATTTAATTCAAATGAGATAGAAATATATATTTTAATCTGATGACACATATTATTTATATTAAGTTAGCTTCTTCCTTTTAAAAATAATTTATTGAGATGATGACAGCAAATAATACTGTCTAGGTCTTCCTAACATTTATGAAGGTAGGAGGAAATGATTATGTGTCAAAATGATTTAATAAATAATAATGCAAGTTATCCAGCTTTTGGTAGTACTTCTTAATTATGTTCTATGTTGTTTGTAAATTGGAATTATTATATTGTATGATGTAATCAATATTGGAATATGCAAGCTATGAGATTCAACTTGATGCTTTTGACTAAAATATTTAAAGTATTCATTAGATCAAGCCATCATATTAGTATGGTTTTATCTTAATTAAACAAGTAGTGGTTGATTAGGTCAGCCATAGAAATCGAGCATGTTAATAATAAAATATATGGTACGATTTAATTTTTATACACCACATTCATTTCCAAGAGTTTTGAAGTGATCAAAGATTCTAAACCCAGTCCATAAGTACCCCGATTTCTTGTAGTGTAATTATTTATTGTGAGCATCGAAATGACATAATTTTGATATTTTTATTATATCTTATGTATGCTACATTTATCATAAAATTATGTATTTTTGACTCGCATTAAAGTACTGTTGCTTTACTGGATCTAAATCAGTCCCATGGTCTCATCTATGTACAACAAAACGTTAGCTTTATTGTTTCTAAATAAAATGTTTAGCGTTGATGTTTAGTATGCATGATTAAACAAAATCGAGAAATAGTTATTTTTATACTGTATCATTTTGGAATTAGGAACACAAAAGTAATCGTTGACATGATCAAAGAAAGGATCACCAGAAACATGGTGATTAATACTCTTCTCATTTTGATATCTGCGAATTTGATTTCATCCGCTGTACAACAGCATGATAATAAATCATTTTCAAAATGCTACGTGCATTCCAATTTCTTTACAAACCTGTTTTAGTTATTAATTCATTACTTAGCATAAATAAATTAGTTCGTGGTTTATTTACAAACAGGCCCGGCAGAAAAAAAAATCTGCAGCAATAAAAAAAACACATTTTTAGCTGTTGATCTTCTGCATTTGCGGGTTGATGCACTGATTTTGCATAAAGTCAAATTCATTAGTATCAGATGTATGATTTACTCAGTGCCTTTTCTTTGAAATGTAGCTGCAGAAACTGCAAAGCTAGCATATCCTGCAAGGTGTTTTATGTGGAGCTCAGGTTGGGAATATCCAAAAGTTCTGTTTGATGCCATATGCGGCCTCAAGGTCATAACCTGCATTGGAGTGTAGTGTAGACATGACTTTTTGAAACTTTGTAAGAGTAGTTCTTAACTATCGTGGCAATCCCTTAAGTTCTTCGAATGCGTTAAAATTCAGTAAAGTGAATGGCATCCATGAAACTGAACCCAATCGCATATACAAAATGTAGATAACAATGAAGATTTGAAGTTCTATCAGCCAGATGCTCTGTAATAAGATACTCACACGTATAAAGGTTGGAATGAGGCAAGTTTATTCAGAACGTGAATATCCATTTGCAACCAACCATAGTAACGCTGAACTAAAATAAATCCATCCAAACAATTATCAAACATTAAACATATTTCAAATCTTTCTCACAACTCTCCTGGTAGATACACTCTTCACACCAGCATCGATTCCATATGACTTATCAAAGCTCATACTCAGCGTAGGCTTCTTATTCTCTTTAGTACTACTTCTCAGCGAATACCTTGAATTTTGGGTCTGACTCCTGTCCACCAGAAAATCAACAGCTATACTCTTCCTCCCACTCTGCAACCTATTCGATTGCCGCTTAGTTCCAATAGTTGCTCCTAAGTCACACTTACTCCCATGCTTCTTGAAACTCACATCATCCATTTCCAACCCCAACTTCCTCTTCAGCCTCTCATTCCTCTTAGCAGAATACACATCATAGAATCTACCACGCTCAAACAACGGGCTTTTATTAGCTCCAGCGGAGTACGAACTCAACCCTGTAGTCTCATCCTCACTCTCAATATTACCTCTGGCCATCCGCGCCAGTGCACGAAGCTCAAATGAAGTTGGACCAATTTCTGGCCGGAAATCATCAATCTCCTCCACATCCCAACGCCGAACTGGCGCAGCGGACTTAGTGAGAGACCCTGAAATCCACACATATACACTCAAATTTCACATTCCATAAAATCAATAAACCCTAGATAATCCCTATCCAGCTCAATCACTCAAATCTCATAAACCCTAACATCCAAAGTTTTAAACTTTATTAACTCAACACTCACCCGGAGGAGTCTGAACCGACATAGAGGTCGTAGATCGGACCATACGCCGCGGACGAGTGCGAACAGGTGACTTTGCCAGCGGCGGTCTGCGGCTGAACTTCATTGTAGACATTTTTCCAAACAATCCAAAATTCTCTACAACACAGAATAAGAATCAACAATCAAACATCCAAACCCTACACCCAAATCGACGATAAACACAAAAAACGTATCAAAATCTCACCTTTGAATCAAAATGTCGAGGCTTGAACTGAATCTCTTTTTGTTGTGTCTTCTTTGTTTTAAAATGAGTGTTTGAATCGACAAGAGCGTATAAACGGTAACATGATTGAATCCGATGGTCAAGATTGATTTAGATTAAATGGTAAAGAATCTGAAAATCAGCATTTTAATTTATCTTTTATAGTACAGTTGCAAATTGCAATCTTGTTTAAGAAAAATATCTGTCGGTAAAATACTAAAATGAATTAGGGCTCAAATCAGAATCACCAAATCTGCAGCTGAAGGAGAAACAAACCGATTGGAGGATAAAAATCCCCTCTTTCATGAATCTGAGCTGCCTAAGAGTACTTTGGTGAGCTTAATCATATATGTATTTGGCTCTTTATTCGATTTCAAATAATTACTGTGTATATATTTCTGCAAATCTATTGTTTGTGTTCAAACAAGATCATAATGATGTTATTCTTGCATCTATTTTTTGCAATTTTGAGTCAAATATGGAATAAATTCAATTTTGCATAATGCTAATAAGGATTGTTATTCTATCGTGATGGATTCCAACTAGGAAGTATGAAAGGAAGCCTTGAGAGTACTTAAGTGAGGTTTGAGTTATGATTGTCAATTTTTTCATCAGCTCAGTCTCTATTTTTGGATCATTGATGTTAGCAGGCGAGCTGCATTGAATGGAAGCCCATTTCTTGATTCGAGTTTACATCCTAGGCCACCGATCTGTGTTATCTTGGTTAGAGATTACTACTGCATTTTGTAAGTTTTTTGCATTTTTCGGATCATTTTGCTCTTCAGACAACTGCTGCAATCAATAACTCTATTGTAAATTTTACACCATTTTGGTCGAGGACACTGTTGAACTCAATTAATTTGTTGTATTTTAGGATCATTTTGGTTGAATGTGACTTCTGGATTCAATATTTTTAATTTTGTAGATCCTTCTGGCGGATGACTGCTTCGGTATTTAATATTTGTGATGCATTTTTTAGATTCTTTTGGTTAAAGACTGCTGCTGCATTGAATAAGTTTGTTGCAATTTTTAGATCATTTTTGTTAAGATATTTTTGCTGATACCAGCTTCCATCCATCATCATGAAAGTGTGTAAGATGAGGAAAGCATCGCAGTATAAACATTGGTAAAAGGATGAGTTGAGCAACTAGTGAGTTCTCTAGTTCTGAAATGAGTAAACAGATTGCCATCGTTGGAGCTGGAGTAAGTGGCCTATTGGCGTGCAAATATGCGAAAGAAAAAGGTTTCAATCCTATTGTTTTCGAAGCTAAAAATGGTTTGGGTGGTATTTGGTCGACGACTATAAAATCCACCAAACTTCAAACTCCGAGAGAATATTATCAGTTCTCAGACTTTCCGTGGCCTAAATCAGTTACGGAAGAATTCCCAGACCATGACCAAGTAATGGACTATTTGGAATCATATGCGATCCAGTTCAACATAATACCTCACATCAAATTCAACTCCAAAGTTGTTCAAATTGACTATATTAGTCCATTTGACGATGACCAGCTTGACTCTAGCAGTTTATGGGGTGGTAGTGGCGAGGCCTTTGCACCCTACAGAACCTGGAACATTTCTGTTCAGGACAGCAACTGCCCATCTTCCGATATTAAGGTACTTTATGATATGGAATGCCTTTTTTCAGATGTAATGTGGAACATTTTTGTTAATTATCGACAAGCTAAGATGGGCTGTGACATATGTGCTCTTCAGGGGTCCAATTTCCAATAGTTCATGTATAAGTTGCCCAAGATGACGAAAAGTTTTTTTTTGCAGATTTACCAGGTGGATTTTGTTATTCTTTGTCTTGGGAACTACAGTGACCTTCCAAACCTTCCAGTAAATAAAGGGCAAGAAGTCTTTAAAGGAAAAGTTCTGCATTCGATGGATTACGCAGCTATGAGAAATGATCAAGCTGCTGATTTCATCAAAGGGAAACGTGTAACAGTCGTCGGGTTTCATAAGTCAGCTATAGATATCGCCGTAGAGGTGTCAGCACAAAATGGCAAGTTTCTTTTTATTATATTTTTTGTCAAAATAACTTGCTGACAATTGCTCGAGTTTTTTACATGTTTATGTTACAGGGGTAATGTATCCGTGCACATTACTGTTTAAGAGAGCTCACTGGGTAGTGCCACAGACCTTTATAAAGCTTGCATTCAGTTCTTTAAATCGGTTCAGCGAGTTAATGATCCACAAACCTCAGGAAAGCTTCTTCACTTGGCTCTTAGCTGTCTTCCTATCACCCTTAGTAACTTCCACATCCTCTCTTTTTTTCTTTCCAAAAAAAAATTCTAGCAATTTTCATGATAAGTAGTCTATGCTATTTCAGCTCCGGATAGTCATATTTATGATCGAGACCTACCTGAAATGGATGTACTCATTGCATAAGCACAACATAGTCCCCAATTGGAACCTTTTGCAAGAGATGTCGTCTTGCAAAATCAGTGTGATGCCAGAGGATTTTTACACCAGGGTTCAAGAAGGGAGCTTGAATTTCAAGAAGTCCAATAGTTTCTGCTTTAGCGAAAAAGGATTGCTTTTGGACAATGAAACACAAGTTATGGAGACAGACATTGTCATATTTGCCACTGGGTACAGATCAGATGACAAGCTCAAGAATGTATTTAAGTCCACTTATTTTCAAAAGCAAATTTCCAAATCATCTGCTCCATTTTACAGGTACAGTTAACATTTTGCTTGGCTTATGATATATTATCTTTTCAAGATATTTGCAAGTCTGAGAACTTAATTTTCATTATGTCAGGGAGTGCATCCATCCGCGAATTCCTCAGCTAGCAATACTTGGATACTCTGAAAATTTTGCAAATCTATTCCATACAGAAATGAAAGCGCGTTGGCTGTCATATTTTTTCGCTGGAAAGTTCAATCTGCCAGACATAAATAAGATGGAACTCGACATGATGGCATGGAAGGATAACACTTTCCGCTCTGCTAATGAAAGTTACAAAAGAACTTGCGTAACGACATCGCTGCTAATTTACAGCAATGACCAGCTTTGCATGGACATGGGCGTGAATCCTAGGAGAAAAAGTTGGTTCCTACCTGAACTCTTTGCTGCATATGTTCCATCTGATTATGCAAACATTTGAGACACCCAATCCTACCTAAGAAGTAAAAACTCATATGTCATATACTCATATGTACGATCTTAATTAGACATTATAGTGATCCAATCCATCTTTAGGGCATCATTTGCCCTGATCTTATAAAAAAGATCATTCCCTATGTTTAGTTTTTCCAACAATCTTTCTTTTGTATTCACCCTTAATCATGATCTTAATCTTATTTAATTTAATAATATTAAATGGTTTGTCTTATTACTTGTTCATTTAATTTTTTGACTGTTTTTGATCGTGACTAAGATCATACCATCAACTTTTTTGTGATTTTTTCTAGCTCAATATTTTATTAGAAGTCCATTAAGAAAAAAACAAAAAAATTGCAACAAGAGCAACCAGTGCAATATTACTTACCAACCAATGCAAAAGAATAAAATACCTCATGTAAAAAATTCTAATAATAATGACAGCTTGTTCAAAAGGACACAATGCAAGTGGAAACTTAAAACTCTAAGGCACATATCGTCTCTACCTTCTCTCAAGACTTCTCTGCCTTCTCTAACTTCTTAGCCGCCTTCCTCCGCCATCTCCTTGGGGTGGAGAAGAGATTTATCTCCCTTACGGGTTGATGAATATCTCTTTCTCCACCCCTAGGAGTTTTGATTTGTTGTTGCCCTCCATCTCCTCCGTCTCCTCTGCCGGTCATGGCCACATGCATGTGGCCGATCATTGCGCCATCGGACTCCTCCTTCCACTGGGGTCACATGCATGTGGCCTGATCTTGTTTTTCTTCACTATTTTATCTGATGTAACATAAATAAATTGCATGTATTTGTTTATCTTTGTATGATGTTTATTCCGTTGGGGATGTCTTTTCTGCCGTCTAGGCGTTTGTTATGCAGTGTACTGCTCTTAAATAAGGTTTGGTTTGAAGCCAAAAAATGTTTGGATGTCCGGATGCGTGGACTTGTGGATGTCGATGGTAATGGTGCCGATTAAAGGCCTGCTCGTTTAACCGCATTTGAAGAGGCGACTCAAGAAATAGGGATGTTGTCTCAAATCTTGTACCATCGTTTTTTTATTTCATTATGATTCCATGATGTACTCATGTTCTGATGAAATGAAATCCACAATTGATCAAAAAAAAAGGACACAATGCACAGTAATTAGGGTATACAGCTTTTTAACCCAATTTTTCTAAATAAGTTGTTCTACCAATTATTCATTTGCATTAAATATGATGTTTAGTTCCACTAAAGCTTTGTACTCACATATTTTCTCTCTCATGGTTTGATTTCTACGAGTACTTTTTTCCTCTCACTCTCAGTTTTCACAATTGTCATCACCTTCAACCATAACTCCCTTTCAACTTTTCCAATCCTTCCTCATTCATTTCTTTGAAATTTCTTTTCTTTTGCATTTTGTTTTTGCAGTTTGCTTGTTTGCATTTCATGTGTTTTTAAGGAATGAAAGAAAAAATAATTAAAAAAGATAGTTTTGTGATAAGGAAAGAGAAAAAAAGTGATTTGATAGATAATAGTGGTTAAAAAAGAAGAGAGAGGAGAAATATGTGGTGAAAAACTAAAGAAGACATGTTCATTTATGGTAAGTTTTAGAAATGAGAAGATGATTTTGGAACACCCAAAAAAAAATAGAACATTAATAATGGAACGGAGGGAGTAAATCTTATTATGGGTTTATCTCTTATCATAATTTATCATAGATATATGGTTCAGATTACGACTTACCGATACACACCAAAGGATATTTATCGCATAGGATCCAATTACTGTCCAATCCGTATAAAGCAAGATCTTCTCATTCATGCATGTAGCATGTTTTTGTCGTATATATGTCGGCAATAGTATTAATTGATGAGTCATCTCACATAACATAAAGCCACTTTCATGTATAAAGCCTCAGCTTTCACCCTACCACGACATCAATAATACACTCTTGTAGACCCATCAGAATTGCACTACTTCAATTATTTACACTCTCCCACAAACCACTATAAATCCACACATACATCTTGTACAAATTTACGTCAAAAACAAAGTGCTAAACATTTCAAGAAAAATATGGTGAAGAAAGGTTTAGGGTTCTGCTTCTTCCTTCTGCTGATCATTTTCTTCGCCTCACGTAATGACTCTCCTTTACTCTATTTCTTGAATTTTTATTGTAATTATATTATGATATGCATTGTTGATTAATTGTTGTGTGGATTTTTTTTGCAGAGGAGAAGAGTATGATGGTTGCTGAGGCCAAACCTAGAATGTGCCAGTCACCTAGCCATGGCTATCATGGACCATGTTTGAGGAATCATAACTGTGCTCTTGTGTGTAGAGATGAGGGTTTCTCTGGTGGAGAATGTAATGGGCTCCGCCGACGCTGTTTCTGCACCAAGCGTTGTTAACTTGATTTATATATCAAGAGAGAGATGAGCAGTGAATCTTAACTTCAAGCAATAATACTACGTTGTTGCTTTTCTATATATCTTTTTAATAATACTAAGTTGTTGCCTTTTCCGTTTAACTTCGTAACTGTGTTTTGTGTACTGTTTGAAAGCTACGCACCATCCTGCTTATTTGTCGCACAATATGTTTTTTTTATATAAATGAGGCCAAATGTCCAATGAGTACAATATGAGAATTTGAAAAGCTAAATAATTATTTAGTCTAACTCAATCTAATTGAAAGATATGAAGTCAATTGAAATAATTAAACTGAATTATTTGCCTCGTTCAGTACAATCTGAAAGCCGAAAACGAAATCTAAAACGTAGGGGCCCGACATATGTTAAATGGAAACTTATCTCCTTCGACTTGGAGGCTCCTTCGAAGAGGGCACTCATAACAAAGCATCCAAGACTTGTTGTCGACAAGAACGAAGAGAAATAAAAGGAAGTGAAACAAAAGGGAAGGAAGAAAAAAACACAAAATATGAAGAAACCTCACTCAAAGAGTGAGGAAAATGGTCCAAAAATTCTCTCCGCCGAAAGACGAGAGAGAATCGGAAGAGAAAACCTTGAGAAAAATTCTCTCGCACAATATGTTGGTTGTAGTTCAATGTTATGTTAATTTCAAGTATATCTTTTCTGTATGTGTTTTCATCCAATGCAACATTGGGAAATATATAAAAGGGTTTCAAATTACCATCCAATGTCAATTTACCATCCAATGTAAGAAAGAAAAAAAAAAAAAAAAAAAAAAAAAAAAAAATGTCAATTTACGATTCGAATTGCTAAAACGGCAATGAGGAGGCCATTTCAAAAAATAAACAATAATTCAATTATTTATTAAAAGGGTTATTTTCTAACGTTTCTCCTATTCAAAATAATTCAATTATTTATTAAAAATTGATGATTTTTTGAAAATCACCTTTATTTATTTGAATTATTTAGTATGTACCCTAATTTGACAGTGAATGATATACAATATGACCCTTTTTCTATCTCTTAATTACATATTTTCGACCGTCTATGTGACTAGACTAAATGAAGTCTTGAACTGAAATTGGGGATTTGGAGGCCAAATAACGTTTTTTTGATGAAAACATACTCTGAATCAAAGAAGGTGTTTCATGTGCATTTTATTCAAAGATGCCTTGTCTGAACCACAGAGACATAACCTGAAAACTATAACAAGAAACATCTATATAAAACCCAGATACCTTAGCAAGCCTAACAGTACTTGAAAACTCGAAAAGCAGGCCGTTGGAGCTGATCAGACATGATGATAAGAAACCATAACAAGCATCAAAATAACCACTGCAGCCACCACCCACGGCGAGCCTTCTCTTGCTTTTGTGACCAAATCACCTCCATATCCCATTCTATAGTTATTCTTAAAACTCCCAACTTTAGCAATTAAAAGCGCGATAACTATGAAAATCACAGGAGTAATAATAAGGAACAAGTTAACGCGCGTGTTCTTCCTGTAATCATAAGATCCATGGTCCGTGTGATTCGACATGGATACGAAAAGTACAACTATACAAAGTATGGCTATAAGTTGAGCTGGTGGAGCTGAGGCCGAGTCGAGTGCTCGAGCATGCCAGCCTTGCCTCGACTCGGGTTGTTCCCACTCGGAGCCTGGTCGAGTTTTGAAGAACCACCCCATGTTGTGTTTTTGTTTTGGTTTGCTAGATTTCCTTGCTGAGTGGGTTTTTGCGGTTAGAATGGAGATGGAGTCGTATAAATGAGATGGTTGGCTTGAGGTATGTAAATTTGGTTTATGTAGATTTTCTGTGTTGGATTGAACCGACTTATCTTTTGGTAGTATTTAGGATTTAAATATGTTATGTTATCTAATGTTTCATGTTCATCCACTTCACATTTTTTGAATAGGAAAACTGCACCCTGTACTGAAACTAGATAACCTCGGAAAAACAAGACATGTTTTTTAACGTTTTTATTGAAAATGTTTAAAAAGGAACAAGCGACTGGTCTTATGTCTCATACTGAAGACAAGAAAGATGAAAATGGAAATCTGAAACTAGGAAAAAGAGACGGGCAAACAAGCACAAAACAGTTCAGGATAGAAATGACTCGATTTGAATGATAGGTGAGAACTAGGTGGTTCAGATTTCAGTACCTCAGTTCTCATATTCCTCCTCGCCTTCCTCATACTCAGCTTCATCATCTGCTGTTGCATCTTGGTATTGCTGATATTCGGAGACAAGGTCATTCATGTTGCTTTCGGCTTCAGTGAATTCCATTTCATCCATGCCTTCACCAGTGTACCAATGCAAAAAGGCTTTACGACGGAACATGGCAGTGAACTGCTCACTGACTCTACGGAACATTTCTTGGATTGAGGTGGAGTTTCCTATGAAAGTTGAGGCCATTTTGAGACCTCTAGGAGGAATGTCACAAACGCTGGATTTCACATTGTTGGGGATCCATTCGACAAAGTAAGAGGAATTTTTGTTTTGGACATTGATCATTTGCTCATCAACTTCTTTGGTGCTCATTTTTCCACGGAACATGGCTGATGCTGTGAGGTAGCGGCCATGGCGTGGGTCAGCTGCACACATCATGTTCTTGGCATCCCACATCTGCTGAGTTAACTCTGGGACAGTGAGCGAGATGTACTGCTGAGAGCCACGAGATGTAAGAGGCGCAAAGCCGACCATGAAGAAATGGAGACGCGGGAATGGGATGAGGTTGACGGCCAACTTTCGAAGATCAGAGTTCAACTGACCTGGGAACCTCAGGCAGCATGTCACTCCACTCATTGTCGCGGAAATCAGATGTTCAGATCACCAACTGTAAAGCACATTTTAAGTAACAAATTTTATTTTTCTGTTCAATCAATAACAAATCAAGCCAAAAATGATATGATGAAATCACTCACAGCTGGGAGTGCTGAGCTTTAAAGTCCTGAAGCAAATATCATAAAGTGCTTCATTGTCGAGAACCATACATTCATCAGCGTTTTCAACAAGCTGGTGGACTGAGAGAGTGGCATTGTAAGGCTCTACAACAGTATCAGACACCTTTGGAGATGGGAAAACCGAGAATGTGAGCATCATTCTGTCTGGGTACTCTTCACGGATCTTTGAAATCAAGAGTGTTCCCATTCCAGAACCAGTGCCGCCTCCTAGAGAGTGACATACCTGAAAACCTGGGAGGAACAAATACCCACTATTAGAATCTACAGACTGATGCATCATCAAATCAAATAACACAATTTAGTTAACATAGAGCCAGATTCAAGACTGAGTACTACGTTTTAATATATGAAAAATAAACGTAGACCAAATCTCATGTCCTTAGTCGGCCTAAACACGTACCAAAAATCATTATAATTTACAAACCCCGGATGGTGCCATAACCATATTTTAATCCAAACCAAAAGAATACACAATCAGCCACTCATACTCTTATTCACTCAATCAGCCACATACACTGAAGCCGGCATAAAAGCAACGTTTTTTGATACTCTATAGATTTGTCATAGACAAGAGGTCATAGACAGGTACATCCAGACGCATTACAAACAAAATTGTAATTCAATTCACAAGCTGCACGATAGGTCTATTAAACAAAAACCACGCAACCAACACCAAACACAAATCATATCATATCAAACCAAATAAATTTCACAAACATAACAAGCAACTTTACTAGGGAAATTACAAACCTTGTAAGCAATCACAATTCTCAGCCTCCTTCCTAACCACATCAAGCACAGAATCAATCAGCTCAGCACCCTCAGTATAATGTCCTTTAGCCCAATTATTACCAGCACCAGATTGTCCAAACACAAAATTATCAGGTCTAAAAATCTGTCCATAAGGACCAGACCTGATACTGTCCATAGTCCCAGGCTCCAAATCCATCAACACAGCTCTAGGAACATACCTACCACCAGAAGCCTCATTGTAATAAACATTAATTCGTTCAAGTTGGAGATCTGAGCCTTCATCGCCGTTGTATCTGCCTGTGGCGTCAACTCCATGCTCTTCACATATGACCTCCCAGAACTTGGATCCGATCTGGTTCCCGCATTGACCACCTTGGATGTGAAGGATTTCTCTCATGGCGAAATGGGTGTCTGGAAAGATTGGATCTTGGAGAGGGTGGGAGCGGTTTTGGAAGGAGGTTTTGTAGATGGAGTGGTGGAGAGTGAAAGTCGGACATGACATGAATGGTCACATAATATAATAATTTTAATAATAATGGAAGAGAGCTAAATGCACTGTAATTTGTTTTCATTTAGAAAAGTTTGGTGATATCGAGGTTTGAAAAAGTAAAAATGTTTCCAGTTAGTGTGAGACAAATAAGCTAGTGTAAGACAAAAGATAACATTTCATTCATTCATTTTTATTAATGAATGGATGAGATTAAGAGTTTAATTTTTTTATCTCAACCATCCTGCATTTTGTGTACATTTATTCTCTATTTTAATTAAATTATAACCGTTAGATTCAATAAAATAAACAATTGTGATCTCATCGTCTCGCAAAAAGATATTGTCTCTCTAGATCTTTACTCTAGAAAGACCATAAATTTTTGTAAGACAGGAAATAATCTCAATCGTTGATTCAATTAATTTGACGGTTGAAATTAAGTTAGTTTCTAATTAAATTGGGCGGTTGGATTTGCAAAAAACAAGAATATTTGGATTTGACGATTATTCTGTAGATTAAATCTTTTTTATTGGATTATTAGTAATCAACGATCAAAATTGTGTCTCACCGTTTTACAAATACTTATACATCCTTCTAAAACTTTCCCAAATAAGTAATACTAGTTCGAGATATTTTTAATAATTTGGACAAAATAACTAAAAATTTGGGAAAAAGTAGAGACATTTTTATCTTTTGAGCTGCATTAGGCAATTTCCTTTAAATAAGTAGAGAAAAAAGTGTTTTATACTGAAGCATTATTTGTGTTCATTTTAAATAAATTCATAGAGTAAAACTTATTTTAAATTCTTATCTTAATTTTGACAATTTTTTCATGCTTAGGAAATTCTTATATTTGATTTACTTTACTTATAAATTGAATGAAATTTATCTTATAATATAGGGTCAATTGCCCCGAATGACACATCACCCCGCCGTTATACTTTTTTTCTTAGAACCACCAGCCGTTAGCGCGTGATATTTAAGCGCTTTATTTTTGCCTTGAATCACCCAGAAAACTCTATTTTTTCCTTAACCCTAACTCCTAAGTTAAATCGATAAAATTATCTAATTTGTACAAAATAAATAGTTTCAAGAGTACCTCATAAATGCGAATATTAAAATTTGTTAGAGTGTATCATTTGGTTATTATAACTTTTAAATAAGTGTTTGATTGTATTTCGCCTTTCGATTTTGTTAAGTGTTTAATTGTATATCACGAGGACCTCGAAGAGAAATTATGTTAACAACAATAAATTTTAAATATATGATTTTATTACCTATTTATTGTTAATTGTATGTTACATAAATATTATACTCACTATCGTTTTTATCTTTTGAATCACCCATAAAATTTATTTATTTTCACAAACCACCCATTAAAGTTCGCTTTTAACGGAAAAGTTGACGGCTTTAACGACTGGTGGTTCTTGAGTAAAAGATATAACGGAATGGTGGTTTTCGGAAAAAAATTATTTTAAAGGTGGTTCCGAAAAAAACGCATATTTTATGGGTGGTTCAGGGCAATTAACCTTATAATATATCCATATTATTTGTGAGTTTCTATTAAATTCAACGTGTACGAGAAATATTTACTGTGCAACTTTGGAAACAATCTGTCAACTACTAGTAAATGATTTCAAGAAAATATTAAGTGCACGGATATTGACCTGATAGCTATATTAACTTTACTCAGTTTTTAAATATTTTTACCTATATTTTATTCATTACTCTTGTCTTTCCAACATTGTTCATTTAAAGCACTACAAATCATTTCAACTTTGAAGACAAATTTATTAATGTTAAAAGAGAAAACGCTACACTCACCACAGTGTTAACTTGCTCATCAAAAGATATATAAAAAATCTCATTAAAAGACAAAATAATTTAATTACTCCATCAGTTAGTGCCGCGATTTGGATTGGAGAATCCTGGAGAGGGAAAAGGAACTCTGGAAATGTATGATTGTCACTAACATAAGAACTGAATCAAGATTTGAATGGGAGAATCACATGGGGGACATGTTGGCAGAAGCTAGGGTAAGTATTTTACTACTAGTGTTTGTAATACATGGAGCATTTTGTTTAGTAATTATGGGCAGTAAGACCACATGGTATTTGTTGCAGATATAATCAGAACAATCCGAGACCTGTTGATAGTGATATTGACTACCGCACATGCCTACCCATGTTTGGTGTCGTCCACATACAGATTCATTCTATCGCTATTAACAAGCATGAAGCAATGACCACAATTTGGGTGTGCATTAACATCAAAATATTTCTCCATGTGCCTTTGCCTTCTCAGTGAGTTGACAAGTATGCAACATTAAGCCAAGGAAATACACTTAATTAGCAGTTTTGTGACTAGTTTATTTTCATATAAGAATTGTTGCTACAACATTTTTTTAATTTTTTATTCTTCCTATCGATAAAAATATTCTTACATCATTCAAGATTGGACAAATCTCGTAGTCAAGTCGATATTACACTCACAATGACTTTAATCACCATACTTTGAGAAAAGAGACCGGGGCTGGACGCTTCTTGTGCTCTATTACAACATACAAGGGACAAAAATTTGGCACTGATGCACTTGATTGTTACGAGACAGGGCTAGAAGGCAACTGTCATGTGTGCCAGTTTGAACATCTTGGGCTCCGGAGGCAACTAAAGGGGAATGGTAAAGGGAAGAACATAGAGGTCTGCTTCTGGGAAGAGGTGGCCACGAGGCCACGACGAGGAGCATAACCGATGTGATACTCCATTAAGTGATTCCACCCTTAACTGATTTTGTCTGGCTTGCTTCTTGCAAGGAAACATCCATTCCTCATCATGATTGTCAGACAATGCTTCAAATTGAATCAAAGGCGGAACCCAATTGCTAAAGAGAGCATCATATGCCGACATGTGCTTCTTCGGAGCTTTTGATATGGATGAATTGCATGAAGGCAATATATCATTACCAACATTGGATGCTTGGGCTCTAACAAGGCATAATTTCTTCACTGATACCGGCAAGGCATCTTTAATATCCTCATCTGCTAACAGTAACGGTGCAACTAAACAAGGCTTTCCCTTCATTGGCATATCGTCAAACACTGTGGTGACAGGGGTGCAACTCCTATATGTGGCTGATGGAACATCATCAGCAGGATTAGCACTCTCATGATCTTTGTACTTGAGCCTAAATCGAACAGCTTTACCTAGAAAAGTAGTGATGCCTATAGTAATAAAACTATGAAAAGCAAATAGAGAATATTAGTCTAAAAAGAAGACAAAAATACAACACTGACCTTGCGTAGTGCAGTTCCCATTAGAAAGGTTCTGATCTATTCTAACTCTCTTACTTTTGCTCTGAGTGCCATCAGAAGAGTAACTATGACTTTCAGTCAAAACTGGTTGCTCATGTTCTTCCGAAAGGCTACTTCGCTCCAATTGGTCATACTCAGCTTCATTTTTCTTATGGATGTCTACTTCCTTAGAGTCGACCAAACTCTTAACCACTGATTTCTCTAATCCATCATCATCCCGCAATCTCTTATTAGTACCTTCAATGTTCTGTATCGCCCTCGACTTTTCCTTTTCCCTTTTCCTCTCCTTCTTTTCCTTCTTCCTCTCCTCTTTGTCCCTTCTTTTTTGTTCTTTCTTTTCCTTTTTGATTTTCTCCGCGTCCCTCTTAATCTTGGGATTTACCATAGCAAGATTTTAGAGACAGAGGGAGATGGAAAAAGAGCTAGGCGCGCATCAAATGATTTAACCATAATCATATGAGTAGGTTCATTGATTTCAGCCATTTTGAATTCTTCCAGGTATACATAGGAATCAAGTTTTGCATTAGAGTAAACTAATATGATTCCTGGAAATGACCTCACCCTAAAACTTTGCCCTATAGTTCAAGTGAATCGCACAAATGAACCCAAATATCAAAAAGCACAAAACTGGCATCAGAAAATTTAAATACAACGTCCAACCTACAAATTACTTGTAAGACCCAATATCTTTAATCGTTTATACAATTCTAATTCAGATACAAAATTGTCAAGATGCAAAAACATAAAATCATGAAGTCATAAAATTTAAGATCAAACAATATGCCTATTCCAAGATAAAAACCAGTTTCCCAAATCAGCATTACACAAAAGTCAAAACAGCAAATTTGAATTCAAGAAAAGCATTAATAAATGCAATAAACTTTTCATACATACCTCTTTATTAACCCAACTCAGAAACCAATGGCAAAGCTAAGCTTCATACTTTCTTGAAAACTACTGATAAATTTTAACAAACTAGAAACTCAAAGAGTGACATAAAACCCATTAGTCTACATATTCTTAACTCAAGTTTTGAAAATCAAGAAAAAGTCTCCGACACCATAACAAGCTTTACTATGAAAAAGATAACTAACTATTTTCATAACACATTCTCATGGTTTACAAATTTTCTATCATTACAAACAGCAGTAGGCTTTTTAACATGCCTTTTAAACTTAGATTGAAAACACTACCACCAAATACGAACCTTAAATTTATCTAAGTGTCAGTTTCATTCTCAAATTTTCAAACACTAAAATCCACAATAAAACAGCATGATGCTTCATTTGCCACAACAATCCAATCCACTAACTGAAACAACATCCAAACCAACCTTAATCGATTCGATCAAGGAGGAATCACCAGTCGCACGTTTGCTGACGTAACCGGGAGGCGGATACGGAAAGCATCGAGACATTTTACCTCAAAAACAAATTAGGGTTACGTTTGATATAATTCGACGAATTAGGGTTTCGCGTAACTCAGCGATGGAGAGGAAAGGGACAAAATTTCACTCTCGGAAGCGGCGCCGAGGAAGGTTGTGGAGGGAGGGATCGAGCGGAAACCCGAGCGTCGAAATTGGACAAGAGATACGAAGTCTCGCAGATCTGAGATAAGAATCGGACCTTTGGGTACGACTGGTATATATATGCGTTTGCTTGTTTGTGACGGCGTCGTTTTACGTTTTGGAAAAGTTCAACAAAGTTGGAAATTGGGATTTGATAAAAAAAGTCTTTTGAAAATCAGTTGATAAAATGGAATTTTTTCAATGTATTTTTTTATCATGATATTACAATTACATGATAATGCTCTGCTTTCGCAGAAACTTGAAAGCTAAACCTCTTCCTATCAAAAAAGAAAGCTAAACCTAAATTTGGAAATTCATATCCAATGGAAATGAATTTTTATAAGAGGTTTGCTAAATGGATTGATCGTGGTCCATACTGATGGTTAAAATGTCACAATTGTTTTTCTTTCTTGCCTACAAGTACTTTGAAGTTTAAGGAGAATTTCGATAAATTTATTGAATTTATAAAAAATACCTCTACAAGCGTTTGTCCAATTAAGGGTAAAAAGAGAGGTCAAATGGGCCAAATGTTCGGGATTCAGATCCAGTGCAGCGTACAGCATTTTACAGTCAAAAGTTAAATGACGTCGTTTTGAGTTAATGAGATAAAACTACGTAGTTTCATAAAGGGTTCAACAATTTTAAATTTGGATTTTAGTAATACAGCGTCGTTTTGATATAATTCAGACCAAAACTATGTCGTTTTACGAGTAAATTTTGAAATTTTAAATTTGAATAAATGCTGCATTTGGTTGTAGGCTGTATGGGACCCGGATCCAAATGTTCGTCCATTTGCATCGATGGCGGATGTTTAAGAGATTTTCCTTCTAAAAATCATTTCACTAAGTTTGTTTTCAATTATTAGTTAAATAAGATGATTGAATTTTAAAAAAAAGATAGTTGCGTTTGAAAAGTTTTGTTTTCATAAATCATTTACCAATTTTCTCTACTTTACTTTATCCTTAAGGACCTTCACTATAAACAAAATATGCACCAGAAACGTATATAGATTCATATATAAAACAAAATACATCATCTCATTTGTTAATTTTATTAATATTTTATCAGAAATCATTGGAAATATATGGCATTTCTCGAAACCACTCAATAAAACAACTTTATTGAAAAAGCACGCGTATAAAGATTCTATACCTTTGAACCAGCCAGCCTAACATAACGGTTTTAAAATTATTTATAAAAATTATTTATTAATTATTTATTTATTAATTGATAATTAATTATTTAATATTTGAATTAGTGGAAATTTTAAAATAACTTAAAATTAATAAATTGAGGGAAATTAATAAAATATACACGAAAAATGATTAAATGATCACTACACAAGTCAGTGTTGTTGTTTTCAATAGATCAGTCGTCTAATAATTTATAATTTCAAAACTAGTATTTTTTATAAAATATATGATAGATGGCTTTTAGTAAAAAACTTTTTCACTAATAAACATTGAGATTTAATTAAAAAATTAGATATGTCAACCGGCTCTTGATCAGTGGCGGAACTAGGACGAAATATTCGCCGGGGCTCAAAAGCTTAGGAGGTACGAGCTATCTGCAAATAACAACAACAAATAATTAAATATTAATGAGAAAAATTTGAAAACAACGTACATTTAGTCGAATTAGCAAAACATCAGTATTACAAAGTAAACTTACTACCTTTTCATTAGCTATTGCTAGATTTAGATGAAGACAACTGCGTTCTTCGAGTTTGCATATGTTGATAATGCTGCATAATAGATTCATCATCGACCATTGCAAATATAGTCTTCTCGATGTACACCATTATACTGTCATTCAACCACTCATCCCCCATCCGGTTACGCAAATCAGACTTCACAATTTTCATTGCTGAAAACACTCTCTCAACAGTGGCTGTTGCAATAGGTAATACTAAGGCTAGCTCAACCAGACGATAAACAAGGGGATAAGTAGTATGTCTCTCTGTGTCTACCATTTTAATTGCGAGATCCCCTATACTCTTCAGTTCTAAACTGTTATCACCTCGAACATCAAATATGAAATTGTTTAACTGCGCACTCAACAGTTCTTGATCCATCGGTGAGAAATCATTTGGATAAAACTTTGCCAATCGAAGAAGTTTTGCACGATCAAAATCTGAAAATGAATTCTTGGGATTAAGAGAGGCAATGCAAGTAAGCAACTCGGTATTTCCTTCTGTAAAACGATTATCCATCTCACGAGAAATAATATCAATCACCTGAAAGTTGAAACACATAGATATATTAGCAATTTAGCATGACATATTTAAAAATGTAACTCATAAAATGCACAAAATGAACCAAAGTTACGTGACTAATGAAAGTAACTAACCTCACAAAATATTTCAACACGGTATAAGTGAAAGTATTTGATGACTTGTCCTTCACGCCTTGAACGACCACGACTGGGAACTTGGTCATCCATGTTAGGTACTTCGATGAAGTTCTCAACACAAAATTGTGTAACATCTTCTAAAAAAGTCTCCCACCTGTCTTCTCTTAATGATTGTAGTTCCACTTTTGTAGCCTGAACCAAAGTCATAGCATTGGTGATATTCTGAGTCTTCATTTGCAAAGCTTCTGATAAGTCATTGGTAATTGCTAAGATCTCTTTCATCAAACTCAATGTAAATACAAACTTGAATGTTTGCATCTTTTCAAGTAAACCTTGTGCTATACCTTTCTGTTCTTGATTAACGGCATCATCACATACATCCCCAAGTACCTCAACGACTGATGGCCACATAAGAAAAAGACGGACAATGGTGCGATGATGTGATCCCCAACGTGTATCTCCTGGTCGAGTTAAAGAAATCTCTTGATTTTTTCCTTTACCAGAAACAGCTTCACCACTTTCCAAGTCTTTAAGAAGTCTTTCATGCTGAAGTTGTCGAAGTTTATCCTTTCTCTTACAAGATGCTCCAACAATATTTTTGAGACAAATGATGGAAAAAGTCGCTTACCGCAGGAGAATGTTTTGCCACGGCAACCACTACCAATTGAAGCCGATGAGCAAAGCAGTGAATAAAGTATGCAGATGGATTCTCATTCAAGATAAGTGACTTCAAGCCATTGAATTTACCACTCATATTTGAAGCTCCATCATACCCTTGACCTCGCAATTGAGATAATGATAATCCATGTCTTGCAAATAGTATGTCAATGGCACTTTTCAACGACTGAGATGACGTATCGGTCACATGTTCCAATGAAATAAAACGTTCAATTACCTCGCCTTTGTTATTCACATATCTAAAGACAACAGCCATTTGTTCTTTCAAAGAAACGTCTCGAGACTCATCAACCATAAGTGAAAAAAACTTATCCCCAATGTCTGCAAATATAAGTGCTCTTGTCACATTTGCACAAGCACTCACTAATTTTTTTGCACCTTTGGAGATGTAAGTTGACAATTTCCAGGACCACTAGTTATTCCTTTCTCTCTGCAATGCCAATCAAGAAATTCTAGAAAATTTCCTTTATTCAATGAATTCACTGATTCATCATGACCTCGGAAAGGAAGACCTTGACGTAAAAGCATCCGAATCACACTTAGAGTGGCAGTCAAGCGCTTGCGATACTCAATCTCTATTTCGTATCCTTGCGCTAAAAAAACATGTGATATGCTTTGCCTTTGATTTTTAAATGCCCGACAAAATCCCGCAGCTTCGTTGTGAAAACTACCGACTAACCCAACATGATCTTTGAACACTTCCAATGCCTTCTTCCAATTGTTAAAACCAACTGATGTAAAAACACCTCTCCCCGGTTGATGTCCTTTCTTTGATTTAAATAGATAACACCACAAACAATATGCCTCATCTTTGGAAACACTATACTCCAACCAATCATAGTCCTTAAACCAATTCTTTTGAAAACTTCTACCTTTTTGGTTTTTCGGAAAAATATTCATCTTTGGTTGATAAGGCCCCTTAGCAAGATATGCTCTACGAACTTGTTCTCTAATTTTGGCATCATAACTTTCAATAGGAACTCGATCTCCCGGATCCGATATAATATCATCCGGATTAAAATCCAAACCGACCCTTCTAATCGAAGAATTTCCGACATTTGAATCCTCATCATCCGCATCATTTTGAACTGAACAAGACCTTGGCCTCTTGATTAAAAATTTGTCCAACACATTCAGAATTCAAACTATCAGAACTGAAGCTGCGGAACAACGGAAGTAGAGCCTGGAACGGATGATTCTCAGATTCTGTAACAATTAAAAACAAAGAATGTCAACCATAGAACTTATCAATAAAATTTAAACACAAATTTTCAAGCAATGAATGAACCAAACAAATTAAAATCGAGCTTGTCTCTACTCTAATCTCAACAAGCTCACGGATTACATTAATCTGAAGATAAAATGACTACAAAGGCCGCTAATCTATCGATTAACCAAATCCTAATCATCATTTTTACAAATTCAAAATCAAATTTCCATTTCAGTTCATCTCAACTAAAGTGAAATCAACTACAAAATGTTCGAAATTAAACCGAGTTAGCATAACATACACGAGGATCAAGCAGACGAGATCGGAAAACGGAAAGCAGCAGAGATCTGGCGTCGGCGATGGTCGAGTCCACCGTGGCGTTGCATCGCGGTTCCGGACAATGAGTTGCGTTTGGGCTTTAATTGGGCCTACTGGTTGTTTGAAAATTGGGATTCAGATTAAGAATAGTAAGCAATTAGATTTTGAAATGACGTCGTTTATTATAAAGCGGCTGCGTTTGAGCGTTCCTTGTCCATAAAACAAGTCAATTCTACCTTTATCTCTTTCTTTCTCAAATGTTAATGCTGCAATCTTCATATCTGACTTTCTTATAGATTAAAAGATTGCATTGCATTGAAAGAAGCTCCAATGAGCCACAATCTTTTTAGCCGGGACTCTAATAATTTTTTCAGCCGGAGCTCAAATAATTACTTTACCCGGGGCTCCAAATCGAATTATGATAAATTATACCTGATAATTTTTTTTTTCCTCGCCGGGGCTCCAGCCCCCCTCCGCCCCCTGGTTCCGCCACTGCTCTTGATCAGTGGCGTGCGATTTTAGGATGTATTTTGTGGGGATATTAATCCCAATCACACAAGTCAAATAATATTTATAACATAGTGACCTAGAGTCGAATCTGTAGGAGTATGTGCTAGTTATCTAACTAAGCATTACTATATTAACTTAACATAAAATGTTTGTGGGGATTTGTTGATTGATGCTTTGTTTTAAACAAGGAAATAAAGTGTGACTAAAGATTTTACATCACTCTAGAACTTAGGAGAATCAGACATGAAATTTCACACGCACAAATTGCATTTGGTTAGTTTTCTTAAGGTTGAACATCATATTCCAAGTTCAATTCTCATTCCTTCCTTGAAATGTAATGCGCTAAAAGACATTAAGTCTCAACCTTTCGGTGCACTGAACCTCATGGAATTTAAGTATCTCAACCTCAACATTTCGGTCTATTGGGTGACAGTTAGAATTCAACACAAATCTAACATAACTAAGAATCAATGATTATGAAATATGCTAAGAAAATTTATCTCATTCTTAAGAATCAATCATCATCAAATCCTAAAAGTTTCATTCATTTAGACACACTTAGCCATTTCGTGAAATACTTAGCATGCATCTTACTGAACATGAACTATTTCATTAAGAATCATCATCAAATCCTAAAAGTTTCATCTTACTGAACATGAACTTCATTCAAATTCACAAAAAGAATGTTCAAAACTCAAAATTAGCCTAAGGGACCCATATGATCCTCAATGAAAAGTCAACTACTTACACATGGTGAGAAACATAAAAATATAAATGTAAATAATGAACACGAAATATTAAAAGTGAGTTTAGAAATCTGGTTGGTGTTGTTGATGTCTTGATCTTCTTTCCAAACTTCTTATTTTTCTTTTTGATTTTGGGTTTTGATTTTTGGTTTTGATGATACAAAGATGTTGATTTTTGAATGTGAACTTTGTATCTATAGTTTGGAAAAAATGAGGTTTGACTGCATTGACTGAGTCACTTTTTTGGGATGTGGAACAAAGCTTCTAATGAAATATAAGGGCAAATCCCCTGCATCAGTTACTCACACCTTTCTCTGAGCTTCATATGAATTCGGGGGCATATTTTCTGACTCTCAAGTACCGTATCGGATATGACGCGTTCGTAATTTCTCGAGCTTGCATGACATGTGCGGGATTGTATAATTCTGACGCGTCTGATGATTACAATTTTCATTTTCTGAGTGGTGTGAGGAGGATTAGGATACAATGCGATAAGAAATGTATTATTCATTATTTTTTCAGGGAGACTAATTTGAGGCGTAGATTGAAGGTTGAGGAAGAAAAGCCATCATACATTTTTTACCCGCGTGAGATGCTGATACAATTTGTGTGGATGTATTTTCTGTGACTCCCTTTGTGGAAAAGGTAGTGTTAGCGTCAGGAGAGGCGACAAAAAAAGCAAAGTAGAGGAAAACTTACAGCTATTAGGTTAGTTGTTTAAATAATTGACTTATTTATGCATTTCATCATGAATTTTTTGGATTGAGAACAGATTAACTGATCAAGACGGTAGTAACGAGGTTTGTTGATGTCAAAGGTATTTGATTTCCAACATCTCTCTATTTTGTCGTAAAAGCTTTGATAATCAAATTTTTTAAGAAATAACCACAATTAGATGTCCATATTCTCCTTGATTGCCTATTTGCCTTTTTGTAGTATTATTTTGTTTATCTTATTTTCTCCTACGAATATCTCGCAATCATCTAAATTAGGTGTTTATTAATTTTTTTAATTTTTTAAGTTACATAATGGTCTGTTTCATTTGCCAATCTTTAATTTAACAATAAAAAATATCTCAATAAAAATACCTTTTTGGTGCTGTAGCGCGGCTCATTTTCTCAACAATTTGAGACAATTTTGTTCACTTGTCCAAATTTGAATTCTCGACACGATTTCCGACCATTTCGCGCATCCGTCGCATCAGATTCGGCCAGTTACTCACTTAACCATCTCGATAGAACTGAAATTCACCGCCGGCTGTTTCCCTTGCCGCATCTGTAAATCTAGGGATTCCGCAATGGAATCGGTTGCTTTAGTTGTTGATAAGGTGAAGGGAGCTGTGAATTCGACTCGAGACTTTATATCCGTTACTTACAAGCGCCAGACTACTGAGATATCTCGCCGGAATCCGGTATTCTCATTTTAGGGTTTGAAAGATTCAATCTTTGATTTTGTGTCATATATTTGGATATATGTTTTGATTTTTTATTAGATTTTGATAGTGATTTTGACAAGGCTGATTTTTATTTTTATATGTGTTGATTTTGATTGGAGTCACAAATACTGATACATGATAATGTATGTTCCTGAAGGTTTGTTGTCCACAGTGCTTGAAAGAAATAATGCCATGTTCGTTGTTGATATATTATAATGTTTGATGTAATTTATAGTAAGAAAATTTTCTTTTCTTTTCCAGGATGTCTTTTGGAAGATAGAGTGTGGCAAGTTTAACTTAGTCACAAATCACAGTTCCTTGAGTAGATTGATTGCTCTCTATAGTATAGAAAGTGAATGATCAACAGTAGTAGTTCAGTTGCATCAGTTCGTTAGAGTTTTTGAGGGAGAGTGTGATATTTCCTGTTCACTTTCGTTTATTTGTTTATTTTTTCATTTAACTAGTATTATTTGTTCAAAAAGGTGTTTTTGAAGATTAAATATACTTGTTTTGTGTTTTTTTGAGATTGAGATATTGAAGAGACTCCAACGAGAAGCCTTTTCTGACCTTATGAAGCTCAGAGATAGACAAGATAAAGTTGAACGATTTATTTCTTTCTATAATAAATCTTCAAAAGGGAGTCCATTTCAAGAAGCTAGCACACGTGTGAGGGGAGAAGTTGATATGCTAGGAGTTGTATTGGTTATGAATAACATCGATCAGCCAGCTGTTGATGTACTTGATGCAGCAGGGGTTCGGAATAGGATCAACTCAAGGTTTACGTTTGAAACCATTGTACGGCAGAAAGATACCATCAAAACTGAGCTTGTTGCTGGCCACAGTAATTCGGGATTTCTTGGAGAGGATATAGGTAGTCCGCTTCTGCTGTCAAAAGTTTCTTATGCGGCACAAGTTACAGATTGGTTATCTGCTAATGTGATTCCAATAGGAGCTCAATCCAGAGACATTGGAAACACAAATGATACCAGTCTTCAGGTATGACTTTTATTTTTCCTCTTTCCATCCACTTATTTCCTTTTATTGCGATTCAGCATTATCAAGCTTCATAAAAATGTTGATTTGGCTCGTAGTTGCTATGCTACACTCGGTTGCTTTTTAAAATCCGGCGAAAATTGCTTAATGAGACATTTCTTTTCAACTTTTGATGCATTTTCTTTAATCATATTTAGTTCTAACTTTATGTACAGTTCAAGGGATTCATCACACAAAATGGATATAATCATTTATTATTTAAAATTTGTTTGGTAACATTTGATGTCACCCCTTGTCAATGAATGGTTAATTCGTCTCCTGAGCTTTATAAAATTAGCTGCCGCGTAATTGACTATTAATATTATGCCATGTTTCAAAAGTCAGAACTATTCATTAGTAGAATTGTGTTATGTGTATCTTTTGAATGGCACTTTGTCTTCCCTTCATGGTTTCATGAAAACTGTTGTATTGGTCTGTTTTAGTCAACCATTGACAGTGGTTTTGGCCCCCATGACAGGGCAAAGGCTTTATGGACATCTCAGCACTCGAACCTCCTCTCATGTCGCAACATTGTGGTGGTGGCATTGGTGTTACAGCAAAAAAGTTAAACATGACTGCTTCCTTGGCTCAGTTTGTATCAGTGATACCAAAACTCCCTGGTTCTATTAGTATGGGGCACTGCTTGGGCACATTTGGCAAAATCGTTTATCAAGTCTCTAATGGAACTAAACTATCAGTATCTGGTCTACTTCGAGTCTCCAAATCAAGTCAAGATATTAATTTAGGCCTTCTTACCATACCTGTAGGAACTTCGCTGCACACTGATACACCATATACATCCATGGAACTACTATCTTCACCAACTACGACAGAAACGGATCCCAACTTTCCACTTGGTTCTGTTGCATTATCGCTAGAGTCTGAACTAGACGAATGTTCAAGAATTGGAGGTTGGATTGAAATGCAGAACTCGAATGCTAAGCATCTAAAGTGGGCTGTTTCTATATCAGACACGCCAGATAATGATATGGGATGGGGACTACGCATTGGTGGAACTGCAGAAAGCCGTAACATATGGGATCAATTTCAGATCGAAGCTTCTCTGAAACTGAGTATTGGTGAAACTCAGAAATTCAGCCTTCAGCCAGGTCTCGTTTACGTCAAGAATGGGACTTCTCAAGTTCCTGCTGTATTCCTTCGCACCCATTGTGCACTGTAATCTCTGCCCTCCTTTGAGCACATTGTTATACTTTAACACATTGTCATTATCAAAATTTGAGTGCCATACCTCAAATGGCCAATGGAGAAAGATGAATGCAAAACTGAAATAAAACATCACAACAATTTCCATTATTTTCCTTTCAAGTTTCAACCATAACACATTACAAAAATAACAATTTAAAATATAAATTAAAATCAAGCCCCACCCACACACACTCACCAGAAGCCCAATACAAGCCATGAAAAATCCCTAATTGACAAATTTGCAGTCCAGCCTCACCTCCTGCCCACCACCACTTATGCTGCTCATTTTGATCATAGACTTAACAAAAGCATTCTCAAATGCATGTTGTGAAACAGCATATTTGGAAACCAAAGCCTTAGTGTAAGAAGTTGATAGCAGAGATTGGTCAGATGTGAACAGGCTCCTCCCTTGTAGGAGTAACTTATAGTAAGCATTGTCGAATGTTGTCGCGGATGAGTCCATTGTTGCACCGGCGTTCCTTACCTTGTTGTGCGTTGGGCACACGGTCCTTAAGCTTGTGGCGAAGGACAGGTGGAGGGTCGGGTCAATGTCATGGGTGGAGTTGAAGTTGTGGATCCTGTTTTGGAATGAGGAGCAATGTGAGAACCCTAGTGTGTGCCCACCTGCATTTTTGTACATAATCATTTTTTCATCAATTAGATTTTCAACCTTGATCAAACTAAGTAGCCTTTTCACGTAAATATAAGGTTCAAGTATCAAGTACAGTCGTGTTTGAAAATGACTTCTTTGATAAGTACCTGAGAGAGCAACTAGGTCTCTAGTGGAGAGGCCTCTTTGGGAGAATGACTGCTGAAGCTGGGAAATGTTGAAGAGAGGAGATGGAAGTTGCCTTGTTTCCGTTGCAACTGAGACTCTCCCATCCTTTCTTCCTTTGGGGACTTCCCAATTAGGACCTCCAGACTACACGAGTAAACATTCTAGCTATTATAAAAATCTTCATTCGAATCATCGAATGACAATAGTATAAGTGTAATTCTCACCAAGACAACAGCATCTCTAGCAGCCAAAGCAAGGATATCAGCGCAAGAAACGACTCCAGGGCACATGGCCTCAATAGCCTTCTTAGCATTATCAATGACATAGAATGCATGAAGTGAGATGTTGGGAGGTCCATCTTTCTCAGCCTTGTTCTTCCTTCCCTTTGAGTTGAGCAGCACGGAAGCATCGCACCCCTTCAACCAAAAAATGTTTGCTAGTTACACGCGAAAATCCTAATAATAATTTCAAGCATAAAAACATGTCAAGCAAGGGTGAGAAAACACTTACTCTAACAAAGCAGTCATGGAAGTGCATCCTGAGTAATGCAGCAGGGACAGTATTGTCATTCAGCATGGCCTTCTTGACTGCATGGGCCACAGCATATTCAGCCTTGGGGCATGTCTGGTCATAATAGTTTGAGCTAAGTGCGTCAGCAGGGAAGGAAAGTGACTGCAAGATGAAGAAGCATAAGCATAAAACGAGTGCAGCGAATGCTGTCATGATTCACCAAGTCCCTTGAAGTGTTCTCTTAGGTAGTTCAAAAGATATGGACAAGTGCAAGATTGGTGTGTAATGAGATTGTGAAAACTTGTGGTATTTGTACTTGATTGGTGTTTGAGAGTAAGAGTTGTTGATATAGATGTGGTTCTGTTACCATGTTTGGTGAGAGTCTAAACCACTCTGCCTTAGTGGAGTTGTGTAGTGTTGGTTCAAGCAAATCACTTATACAAGTCAAACTCAAAAAGCTCCATGCATAAAAAATAATAAATCATACCATAGTTTGTAAATATATATAATATAACATCAAACAAATCAACTAAAAGTTTGTGTGCACACCAAATTATATTGTAGTATTTTTATATTTTGAACAAGATAAAAAACGTACAAACTGGTGTACGAATTAGCTTGAAGAAAATTTCCTTTCAATTATGAAAGGAATCAAGTTACGGCGTAGTTGTATTTAATTTAGTGTTTAGGTTGACCTAACAATCGCTCCAAAATCAACTCCATGCACATTGACTTCCAATAATATGAGCTTTTACAATAATACCAACAGTCTATAACTAATCTGGTACCTTTAGTTTGTTTTGATAAACATTAAAATGGAGATGCATTCAGAAGCATCAAACTCGATCATATCAAGAGTGTAACCACTAGACTATCTCCTTCCACCACTTTTGTTTGAAACACGACAAAACATTTTATCGTTGTACACATATAATCAACCGCTAACCATGCTTGATTAATACGCATGTCATGACTTTTGGATCCAAAATGGAGAGAAAACTTTATCGAAAAAACAGTATAGAACAAACCCTTTAAACCTAATTATATGTCCTCATCTTCATTTGAATTGTTTGAACTTGAGAGGAAGGAACTATACGCAATCCCATTTGATTTGTGGAATGATGATTAGTGGATAGATGCATTTACTTAAAGCATCAATAATGACTATTATTGACACTCGGTTTAACATAAAAAAAGGTTCCGACGTAACTGATAACAACCTTTCACACAAAAATAAAAACTCTCAAAATATTCTTCAACTTGGTGATTCATGGACATTTTAATAAATCAAGCAATATAAACTTACCCTTTGAACCTGTAATAAGCATTTCGTTTGTTTAATTGTAAATTTCAATTTTGGGTAGGGTAGCATCTTCCCATCTTTTTCTAGAAACTACTTGACATCTAAAATGTGGTTTATTAGTGTGCAGAAGTCAGAAAGTCGGATAATTAATTATTGATAAAACTTAGTCGGTACGTGGGTCGATCTTGCTAAACGTTTGAGGTGATAAAATAGAGAGACTGGCTTGTTTCTTACACATTTGCAATGCTTTTCGTAACATAATTAAAATTCATCTTTAATATTAATGGTTCCAAATTAACAATTCAAAATGTAAAAACATGAGATCATGGATTAGTATTAAGTTGGAAAGGAACATATAATACATATTTATATAAAATAAGGTATATTCCCATACGAGTTCAAGCATGCATCCATGCCTTGTGTGGATGGAAGCCAATGCGCAACCATCATCACAGATTCAATCAACAAAGGAGTTTAAATTGAAAAGACACGGCGGGCTGCGTTTCAATCACCAAAAACAGCATCAAAACACGCCTCTGCCTAATTAAACCCTAACCCTAATTATCAGGGTTGGAACAGGTTTGTAATAATAAATATATGTTCAACTGAACTGGACAGAGCTGGCAAAAGTCTGTCCGAAAGTCCAACTGGAGGGAACTATGTTCGAAAAGATTTTGGTAACACCATCATCGGTTGTCACTTTGAACGATAAGGACTGGCCGTTTAGGTACGAGTTGGATTGCCAGTTCACACCCCAATTTCTTGACATTGGACTCCATGTATTGGTTTTGGATCCCATTACTGACATAGACTTGATGGCACCACTTCCTCCTACATTGGTGACTAGCACAAGCTCAAAGTAGTCCCTTCCGTTGATCTTAAACCTAACTCCGCCGCGTTTCTTGCATGGAACTCTGCAAGCAAAGTCGGTCAGGCTTGTTAGAAAACTCAAGAACTAGCATAGAATGTCTTATCATCAAATATCAGTAGAGTTTAGTTCAGTAAGCTAGCTTGAAAGAACAGGAATTTGTAAGTTTCACCTTTGGTAAATCACTGGGATGATTCCACCTCGGTAGATGCCAATCTTCTCCCAAGCAGGCTGAGCCATGTCAAAATGTTTTAAAGGTGGATTGCACCACCCTCCATCGTCATTGGCCTGAGCGTAGTTTGGAGGACAGAAGTTGGTGGCAGTAATGGTAACTGAATACCCTTTCCTACACCATTTAGGGTCCTTCTTATAGTCACATATGATCTTAAAGCACTGACCACATGAAGCTCCACCATTGAACAAGGCAGTGCTCAGAGCTGAGGTTCTAGTCCCATACTTTGTCTCATACAAGTTTCCATATCCACATGCTCCACCTAATTAAAACAGAAAACAATTTAAGTTCAATAATATGATCAACTAGTGACAATGCAAGTTGAATGACATGATGTCCTGATAATTACCCATTGTTCCTGATGCATCACTGCCACCATAGAATGTAGCATGGCCTCTAGTCCAAGCCGAGGCTGTGAAGCCATCGACACTAAGGAAAGAACACAATACAATTAGACCAACCAAGCATACCAAACCTATGCTTCTAGACAAGGATGCCATTGATGTATGTTGTGTATTCTGCAAGTACAACTGATATATTGTGACCCTAAACAAGGTCTGAGTCCTTATATAGAAATTGATGATATTGACAAACAAACAACCTCACATGGGAAGAAGCAAATATAGAACAACCTTACAAAGTCTCCTCATTTAAAACCAATTGAATTCTCAAGACTCATCATAGTGTTCCATGTTCAGTTTGCTATATTTATGGCAGCATTTTTGGGTCAGAAAACCAACCTATCACCCACAATTAAGCTTCTTTTTTTGCCAATTTCAGATCCTAGAAAACTCATTTGAGTCATGGCTTGCAAGTCCAAGAAATTATACACTACAAAATATCATAGCTTATTCATCTCATGTGACTTGACTTCCACCCTTAAACTTTATAAACAATTTTTGGTTCCGAGTAAGAAAAAACCATCCAATCCAAGATCTGAATAAGTGATGTCATGTGGGGAAGTAATTAAATTGCCAGTGACTAAAAAATATGCGAAGGGAACACATTACATAAATCAAGATTCATGTTGTGTTTCAGTGAAGAACATGTTATAACTAGGGAAAATGCTAATGCAGATTGGTACTAACATTTGTAGATGGTTTTTATGTGATTAGACCAATGACGTGGTGCAATCCCAACTGTTAATAAAATACAATAACGAATACAAAATGAAATTTACGAGTTTGTCAAAAAATACAAATCCACATGAGTATATTCCTTTAAGCTTTGATGCAAAACAATACTAGCATTGTACCTGGTTTTATCGGTAAGTTAGAATCAAAATTTCCAATGTAAAACCACTTGCGTATTGGTTAGATGGGTGAGAATTATAAGCTAAGTTGTACAAGTAGATGTATAATATGTTAAGAGGAGAAATGATAAGAAATGTTTAATATTTAAAACGTAAAGATGTACATTCCCACTTATCACCTTCAATCATGGGGATGGAGATAAGCAGATGGTCGTACTTTAACATGATAAAAAGAGGCAAGTTGGAAGCCTTGCCTCAAGTACTAAGCCGGACAACAAGGCACATGGACATCAGCTTAAAATATTACACGGCAGAATCTCACCGACTATAACTTAAATAAGTTGCACCACCGGCAATGACTGGCAGCTGACAATGGCCTTTGTAAACATTAAACCAGGGTAAAACTGAGCAACAATGCGTAGGACAAAACTTGGAATTAAATTAAATAATTTACTCTCCAAATTTGACACAATTACTCAAACTAACTTAGGAAAAAGAAACTGAAACACAATCTGATACGGAATTTTTTTTAACCCTGTGAGTAAATATATCAGTCCTTCATACTAAGTCACTAACCTATCATGACATTTAATTGGCATGGATAAGATGGATGGCGCAGACATTCGTTACTTCGAAATTGTAGATGTTTTTGAGTTGATGCTTAGGCATTATTCTCTCCTGCAGGAGGGTGGCTTGGTCCATTGGGTCTCGGGCCACGACCCCTGCCACGTGGTCCACGTCCACGACCTACAATATTCATAGAAGAGATTATAACTTCATAATATTTGAAGAATGAATCCACAAATGCAGGTTCGGAACAAGAAATTCAGGATGTATATATTTCAAAATTTGTCAAAAGTAACAAGAATCTAACCACGTCCAGATGATTCTTGGTGGTAGCCTCCGTAATCATCATGGACATCATCAGGCCTAGGTCCATTATAACCTCCTCTCCTCCCACGGCCACGGAAGTTACCTGGTCCCTCATTGTAGCCCCTAAAATCATCCTGGACATCCATTCTAGGACCGCTGTAGCCCCCTCTACCACGGCCGCGGAAACTACGTCCTCGTCCTCTACCGGTTGGGTAACCACCTCCTTGCTGATCATATCCTCCATCCTCATAATCAGCAGTTATGTAACCATTCCCTAAAAATATCCTCAAACGTATATAATTTAGTGTTCAGACATTGTATTTTAGAAATCAGACATCAGTACCAGAATATATGATTGAAATATGTTCAAAATATTTAAACAAAATGTGTATGTTTACTTACTACCATTAAAAAATTACTATGAAGTTAAAAAACTGTTTACCAGATGCGTGTATTTATTACCTCTAGCTCTCCCTCTTCCTCGGCCACCACGTCCCATTCCTCTACCTCGACCCCTAGGCGAGCGCTCTGCAATAGCAATAAAAGAATACATTTTTATTTGAAAAGAGTTGTTGACAAGTTGCATAAATTACTAAAGCATTGTATATCTACCTCCTTCATATTCAAACTCAATTGATGGCTTCACCTGGTCTTCTGGAAGCGGAATTTGGTACCTGCAAAAGAAACAAATCCTTGTATTATAAGAAAGCCATTTACTATGAGCATAAATGATGAAAATGAATGCAATTCGCAAATAAAAAGTTAGTTTCTGAGGTGAATAAAATATATTGAAAACAAGAAAAGTAGCAACTCACCCGACAGAGGATGTGTCCAATTCCTTCTTAGACAAAGTGATAGTAATCATAGACACATGCCTTGTGGTTTCCAAGCTGCAAGAAGAAAACATTGGTCAGACATGAACCAGAGTGTAACATATTAACTCAGGACACCGTAATGTAAGGAAATCAAGCACTTACGGGAGGAGGCCTTCTTCCAGGGGCTCCCAAGTATCTGTAATATCCGTAGACCCAATTGTAGTAATCTGATGAAGACCAGCAATCCTCCTCTACAAAACAAAATACTTTAATTTTCAAAAACACGTATATTATAATCATAAAATTATAAAATTGTATTTAATCTCATTAAACTGAGTTGCAAAAAGTACCTTGATGAGTTCAACAATTGTGACAGTCTTGTTGATAGCCTTTCCCATGGCCTTGAACACAATATCATCTGAACCCTTCTCCTAAAATCCAAGATAGTAACATCAAGCCACTAACATGAAACATTAAACTATTGCACAAAAGCTCCAAAAAGTGATAAAAATTACAATTATTTAAACACTACTTTTCACCACAAAAAATCATCGTACAAATTTAATGAAGATTGACTCAGACATTACTTGCTTCAAAAAGAAACCAGAATGTAACAATTTATCACAAATTCAACTAATAAAAATTAGTAGAAAAATAATTTAAAAACCTGGAGAAGGGACATGGCGTAGGTGATGTAATTACGCGTCCTTCCCTGACTAGTAATCCGAATTTCATTAGCTTCAATGTGCGAATCCGCTCTCGGCTTCTCAACTCTCTGGTATCGATCCATCTCTATTAATACAAAAAACGAAACCGATTCACACCCATCACTCACATCAAACACCCCATTTCGTTTTATCGATTTGGAACGCTTCAAAATTGAATCTTTACCTGTTTGGCTGTCGAATGATGTGTCGGGCGGCGGTGGCGGTTTGGTGTTGTTGTAGTTCGGCTACGTACGTATGTGTCTGTCTCGGATGCTTTTGAGCCCTAGATATCTTTTTTATTTAATTAATTATTATTTTATTTTGCACGCGCAAGAGTCGCATGAAAACTGCCCTAACTGACCGATACTATGGCCCATGGGCCTTGGAATATTGGTCCATGAACAAGAGGCCCAATGGCAACCCAAAGACAACTTTTGACCATGCACAAAAACAAAACAAGCACTTTATTGAACACTAAGCTCTTAAGCCAAATGCACCAATTCTTAGAAAATAGTTGGCTCTAGCATACAGAGTACATTTTCCGGCCAAGTGCCGATTCCGAAACATACAATTGGAATGCTGTAGTTTACAGGGACGAGCAAAATTGTATGTTGATAAATGTTCATAAGTTAAGAGCATAATTTTCTCACCACCATTGTTCATTATGAAAATCCAAGTTTGTTGTTTTCGTTCTCTGCTTGTTGAGCGGTACATTCCCCATGTGGTTAAGCAACCTGATGAAGAATGTCTTTGATAAGTAAAGCAAGGGTTGTTGCTGAAGTTTGAAATAATTGTATGAGGGGTATTGTGAGTAACCTGATTTATCATCATGTGTGCTTTCTATGCTCTCTATCGGAGTAACTCGCTCGGCCAGATCTATGCACATCATCACGAGTACTATCATGGTGGTTTCGGCTGTGACTATACTCGTGCCGGTGTTGGTCTCAGGTCCTTTATCAAGTGGGCTTCCTTTTCTTTTGCGGTTGTTGAACATTGGAGATGAGTCATCTAGCATCTCCCCTCTTCAACAAACTCAGCACTTCCTGTTCTTCTTGATGATTGTCCCTTGTTAATGTCACGAGAATCGTGATCCTTGCTATGGTGATGCGTTTCGTCCTTGGGCCAGCTCTGTCTTCTTCGTTTTATTCTTTCGTCTTCAATTGCTGATTCAACACCATCCTCCAATGCCATTTCGATGAGATCATCTTCATCAACCACATCCTTTTTACGAGGGATATCCAGACGAGATTTCTTTCTTTTCTTTTCAATTGCAGCCTTCATCTTATCCACATCAAACCTTGTTAGGGCAACCTGTGGAGACTGGCCTTCCGCAACTTCACTGGACTTGTTGCTTCTGCCAGGTTTAGGAACAAAGCTAGATTCCTTAATTTCTCCAGCTTCAGCAGTCTCATTTTTTAAGTCATCATGTGCTCTTCCATCATCTACAATTTTATTTACCACGGCTTTGGACTCATTTGATGCCTCCACAACATCATCCTGACGACTTAACCCAGCATGGCGGTCGTCCTTTGTCTCTCCATCAAATTTGTTCTCGGTTATTACACTACTTATCTCAGTGCTCCCATTATCTTTTTCAGGTTTGGGATCCATATTTGACTGAGCATTGTGATTGTCTGCGTTATCAGCTCCCGACCGTGAAGATGTTTGCTTTGAAGTTACAGGTTTTGCCGAGCCTGACACTGAACCTGCACCAGCTGGAGCAAGTCCACTATTTGGCAGAGATTCATCATTGACAGCTGAGGTTCTTGTAGGGCCACGCTGGTTATGTGCAACACCACTGCTGCCTTCTATTTCACTTCCCTGGGGCATTTTATTTTGCTCGTATAGCTCAAGCATTTGGTTGCTAACTTCTGCAATGTAACATAAAGTAACAAACACTCAGTTGTAACAGTTTGAACTGTCATATAATTAAAACGAACGATGCCCGAAACAGTTGTAAATCATTAGATTTTAAACTACAGACCATAACAGACTGCTTCAATTTGTTAAACCTAATGGAAGGATGCCCATAACCTCAAGTAAAGTGAAATACTGTATCAGAGTTTCTACCGCTGAATCACAGTAATATTTGTAAACCAAACAGACCAACCTTCTAACTGACGAGGAGTGACATCAAACTCTTGCCACCAGACTTTTTCTCCATCAGATGGAAGCTTGACTTTTAAGAATTTGGCAGCAAGGAAAATTGCACCAGCTGCAATATGGTGAGGCTTGAATTGCAGGCAGAGAGACGTTCTTAGCCTGAATGTGAATCTCAGAGTGAGCCATAAATAAATAAGAAGACGCAACATAAAATAAAATACTGAGAACCGGAAGAAACATGGGTATAAATTACCCATCATTGACAAAGTTCCAAGCTACTTGAGCAAGTGCATTTTGTGCAACTTTAAACTTCTTGATGGCTTCGACTAAAGGTTTGTAGGGATGGTGAACATTGAAATCGAATGCTAATGTTGCAAGCACAACCCTTTCGCCGATTAAAATCAACTCTTTCTGTTGTTCATATACTTCCTGCAAAGATTCGTCAGAAATGAGTTACCTAATTTCCTGGGTGCAGGTAACCAAAAATAGATGGCAATCAACACAAAAAGGCATAGGAAACACGTGTCTAATAAAACAAAATAAAATATCAGTCAAAATTTTCCATTAAACCAGGCTTCTGTTCGCTCAAAAACATTTACAATATTTGTTTTCTGCAGAACTCAACAAAAACCATTTAAGAAAATGACATATAAATTCCCAAATAGACCAACTTCCATAACCAGTAACAAAATTTAGGCAGATCCCATCACCATCAAGGATCCCAAAAATAATCAATACTTCAATAGCACATATGGTATGTCTATGGAACTAATCATGACACATGGAAGTTGGTTACTTGACAAAAAGCATTGTATCCTAACTCCTAAAATAAAATCAACTTATAATAAGAAGATAAAAAATGTTAGGCAAAGAGAGTTTCAAACAGTAGGTGCAAGCCGGTAAATGAGAAGTTTGAATATGATAACAAGTTATATAAGACTTAGGGAAAAGGAGAGTGCACTACATACATGAAGCAGTAGTTGTTTTAAGCCCAATCGAAGCATTGACAACGGACTAATGAATTATCAAATAAGAAGTTCAAACATCTTAACAACCTTCTGTTTGATCTTCTGTGCAGCCACAGGATCCTTTTTGTGGATGATGTCATAAGAAACCATAATAACATCCTTCAGTGGTCGAGGAGTCTCTTCAACTTTTCCCGCCAAAAACATGCACACAGTAGCTATAGTCTGCAACGTAACCAATCATATAAAGCTGAACAAATCATTAGAAAACACGCACCAAGTTCACATAATTCACAGAGTATTGAAATGTAACACTACAGAAACTAGACGCTAAATAGGTAGGCCCTGTTTCTTCACATACCAAACAATCAAAACCCACAACCACTACCTTTTCCTGAAAAAAGCCATCAATTACATTAAAAAAACTACATTGATTTAAATAGTTTAGTGACTTCCACCCCTGATGGTATCAAAAAGCTAATGACATCAATACATAAATTAATACTCTAAGACGGCAAAACTTAGTAACTAATCACTCACCAATAATAATGTCAAACCAATGAACAGTATGCATGAGAGTTACGTATTTCTTTGGTGGATTAACTTATGTATACAAATTAAGTACCTATCTTTTCATTGAGATAGACTTTGCCGTCATAAAAGAGGCATACACATGAAACTACAAACCAAATGTTACATAAACTCTGACGAGCTACACAAGAAGAGCCTAAAATATGAAAAGTATAAGTATGATGATCACAACGACACTATACGAATAAATATGAGATGTGTTGGATATAGGGTAAGGATGCGATAGAAGATTGATATTACACAAGAAGTAACACAAAAGACAATGCAACAGAGCACAATAGAATTAAACTACTCTACACTCTACTACCCTTCTAAGTTTACAGGTACTTATATATGAAGCAAAAGTGCATTGAAGAATTCTGCGGCCCTCATAATCATGATTCATGAACCTACTTCCGTATGACAATACACGTGGACCCCAAAAAAATCACAAAAATTGCCACAAAAGAAGAAGAAGATTCATAAGAAATCACAATAGACTCCATGAGCTGAAACCAAGATCAGCTTCAACTAATAGACTACGTATACATCCACAAGCTAATTAAAGTTCCCCAAGAAAATTGAAATTCGAGAAGAGTATACAGCAATAAAATTATTTACGGCACACGACCTGGTCAAAATAAGAAAACAGATGGCTTTGTTAGCCAATGCCAATTTGGCAAGTACATACCCTTCTGTCATTCTTTGCATGCGACTGCCGCAGGAAGAATCGATGACAAAATATAATTGCTGTTGCAATAGTCACCTGAGGCCTGTGGTAAAATCAATTTTTTACCATGCTCAAAATCATTGATCAAAAAATGAGAAACCTTAAGGAACCACAAAAATATGCAACCCTTGATGAATTATACTGAAACAATGATATATAAGCGCTATATGTTAGAAAAGAGAGTAGATTCCATTATGAAGGACCATGTAACATTAATATAACAAAAAACCTCGACTTTAACTAAGACGCTAGGAATACCAACAAAACTTGTGACCTTTCTATTTCTTCAAAATCATACATCAGACCAACCTACTGTAGCCTAACTTTAGGCTACGTTCGTATGCCATGAATTCATATACAAGAAGAGTGTGAACAAATATCAGTGACAATATAAGTAAGCTTACACTTTGAGTCTCATTCCCAAATCTTGCAAGAATGTGCAGTAGGACTTGCGAAAATATGTTTCTTTCTTCAAGTCAATGCCATCCCGCCTAGATGGAGAATTCTCTTCAATTTCCTTTCTAGACATATACCAACGACTTAAAGCTTCATCTGACGGGGCGTCATGGGAAAGCATGTCCTGGACATTGTTTTCATGCACAGCATGATGCGATGATGAATTCCCAGATATATATCCTGCCATTGTGCTTTATGGTAGCACTAGAGAAGAAAAAATTAGTTTTTTGCATCTATTAAACTTTTCTAGTATCTTTACACAATCTAACATAAATGTGTAACCTTTGAACCAATTAGGTAATACAAAATTTAAACTTTCATATCATACAGGCAATCAAAATACGAATGTGGATAGGTGGCCCATGGCCATCATCCAAACAACTAGAAGTGTAGGCGTTACACCTAGAGCGCATACACTTGAGCAAACATAAAATATTCTCCAAAATAGAAAAACTTCTTATGGTCTCCGCCACCAACCAATGTGATGCTTGCAATCAAAAGATTCAAAACCAGCTTAGAAACATCCGATACAAAGCTCACTTACAATATGTTAAATTCACAACTTTGCTTACAATTCAAATAACTCCAAAGCCGCAAAGTATGTATGTATAAATATAACCAAACCATGAAAACGAATATATAAGTTCAAAAGCTGAGACATGAAGCTCATCTACAGTTCCAGTAAGAAAAACTCAAAATCAAGGAATGAAGCTTAAATTCTGTTCCAAGTTTATTCAAACCTAACCTACCCTATTCCCCAATTTATCAGTTCCCATATCAAATTAGGGCTCCAATCAATCCATACCCAAAATTGACATAAATCCCTACCAATTGAAACTCCACCGACAGTCACACACACCACCCAATAAAAATTCCCAATACAATGAAAACCCCAATTCCACTCCGCCGCAAAAGAACCTAGGGCAAACGCAATGCATCGAAGCTTATCTAAGCAGCCGGGCATGTCGAAATTAAAATAAATTTCGTTAAAACAAAAAAACTAACGACGTACCTGTGAATGACACTAAACGCAGAGGCCGTGAATCCGGCGACCGATGTGGAGAGATCGGGGAATCGGAGTCGGTCGAAAACTCTCGACGAAAGCCAAAAAGATTTTCTTTACGCAGGTAGACTCGTGTTGACGAGGAATTTGTTATTGGGCCGACCTTTAGCCCAATGAAAAACAATAGGCCGTTTAGGAAATACGAGGATGTTTGTCGTTAGTGCCTGCTGTTGGAAAAATTTAGGAAAACATTAAACATTATCAGAGCCAGGTTTCGATCCTGGGACCTGTGGGTTATGGGCCCACCACGCTTCCGCTGCGCCACTCTGATTACTTGTATATGAGTATGTTCAAATTAATATATTACTTGTTCACTATTGCATGTAATGCTAGACAGTATATTACAAAGGACTTTGGGTCACTGTTACGTCCTTAATGATGTTCCACTCAAGTACAGCAAAAGTATGGGACGATAGTGGACGGCATGAGGTGTTGGCAAAAGCTTTATGGATGAAGATATTTTGGTACCTAATGCATGGATCAATCTTGAATGTTGTAGGGGAAGATATTTGGTTGCGTTGAGAAAAGTGCAACCACTGATTATTGATCATTCAACTACTTGTCTGAGGGTGTAACCATTCCTCCCTGAAAAGAAGACAAGTCTTATTCGATATGACGCATAGGATATGTCTCCTTCAATTTCTAATCCATTTTAATCTGTAAAATGACAGTAACGATGATAATTTCAGTACCCCATTATTCATGATTCTTGATGAATGTACTCATTGCTTTATTGAACTTGTAAGTAAGCGTCAAATATTTCTCAAAGTTCATTTTGCTTTCGAGAATCTTCATGGGACAAAAAATCTTGATGTGAAAAAAGATGCATCATGCAATATAGTGGCCATTCACAACTACACTTTTGCTAGCTCTCATGATAACAAAAATTTAATACTATCAAAGTTTCGTTATCTGCTGGAAAATTTATCTGTTTATGTTTCTTGCAAACGTCGATAACAGTTGTTATTCATGTATGATAGATAATTTATATATGAATGAAATCTCAAACATAATACAATACTTGTTTTTGAGAACCTTAAGAAGATCAATCAATCCCTAAACTCCTTTGTACAAAGTAAGTTGTCTTGTTGGAATAAAATCATAAAATCCTTGATATAGGTTAATGTTTGTAAATTTGGGCAAGCAGTGGATCCAACAATGGCCACATTGAAAATTACTAACCATCCACCTGTTCTCAATCAGAATTGATGTAGTACCCTTTGATCTCATCAACTGTATAATATTTAATATGCAATATGTTAGGAAGATTGTTATGTATACAAATTTGTAACCAAATGGTTGGTTAACATGAATAGATTTATGAATGTAAAGATGTGCAAATTTCTTATGCAAATATGAAGCATAAAGAGTGGTTTTTAGTCATGTAATTCGGATCTAGAGAGATAATAAAATTTAGTAAGATATGAGGATATCAATAATTGATTTGATTTATCTAACCGTAGAGATTTAATTAAAATAGGTGGTTGATTTCGCTAAATACACGCGTGTGCGGTTGTGAATGATGATTATCAGTATAAACCGTTGGATTAATTGAAAATCAACAGTTAAAATGATGTTATTCCATCTCATAAATATTTACTTATTCTCTCGGAACCTCCCTCTTCAATCTTCATTCATGTCACTTATGTTCTTTATTTCTCATTTTTCCCAAACAATTTTCAGCCTGGACGTGTCCTAATGAATTCATCAAACTCTTTCGCCTACTATCTTTAATTTCAATTTCCCCTTTAGGCCTCAAACATGTTTAATTCAAAAGGTTTTTGCGGGTATGGAAAATAATTCAAAAGGATATTTATGTTTTCGTAGAATTGTAGGACATCACTTCAATCGTTGATTTTCATCAATTCAACGGATTAGATTTAAACTAAAATTAACCGTAGCAAACTCAAACGCTTATTTTAATCAAATTCTAATTTAATTTCAACGGTAAGATTATTCAAATCAATGGCTGAGATTTTGTCCTTTCGTCTCGCAAATATTTAATATTCTCCTAAAACGTAACTCCGCGTGTATATTATTCATATTTGTTAAATCAAATTATGCAACATGTGTGGAAAGTTAAAAATAATTTTTTTAAAGTGACACCACACAAGGACCGGACAAGCCTTAGATTCAATATGGAGATGCACTGAGAAAGACTTGAACCACATACTTCTAAGAACAAAAATCGTGTGGATGACCGATGGATAGGCACTCTCTGTGCTGAAAAGTTAAAATTGCATTATGCCAAATAAAAATAAAAATTACGTAAGTAAACACATCACTTTCTTTTTATAAAATTATTCATGCTTGATCCAATAACTCAACTCACACTTGAGTCCTCTTGATAGAAAAAACAAAAGTATGACATATTATTGAAACGAAAAATTATTAAAACTAAAAATATTCATAGAAATAAAAACATTTTGAACGCAATAATTTTATTTAAAATTAAATTATAATTAGTTATTTATATTTGAGGCATTACATATTATCGAATTTCATTGGATGAAAGCGTCAAGTTGACAAATACATAACGAATCCAAGTATAATTAATTATTATTCATCTCTCTCATACATCACAAATATAATTAAATAATAATTAATTATTCACATTCTTATTTATATTTAGCATGGTGAACGATGCTCTTGAAGCTCATGGTAAACTTCAAATTATTTTAATAAAATTTTTTTAAAGTTTATCATGAGATGGTTCAAATGATGATAAAAAAATCATGCAAAAATCATGATGGAGTACATGGTTTTTTTAACATCACTTATGGTATATTTCTATGGAACAAAAAATTATGAAGGGGAGTGCTCTAATGGCCACATGACAAAAAGAAAATGAATGATGAAATGGGGTTGAGATCATTTGAGACATGATATATATGTAAGACAAGAGGACAAAATTTGAGCCGTTGATTTTAATAAATCGACGGTTGAGATTAAAGTTGTGTTTTAATTAAGGGGAAATTAGCGGAAACCACCCATAAGTTTATTAAATTTTTCAGAAACCGTCCATATGTTTAAATTTAACCGAAATATTAATAAAAATGATCAAAAACTTTTAAAAATACGAAAAAAAACATAATTAATTAACAAAACCATAAAAACGTTTAAAAAATCAGAATATTAAATATAAATAAAATATAAATATAAATTTGAAATGTATTCATATGGTATGTATACAAATGTAAAAGCTAAATTTATACAAAAATATGGCGTCTTAAAAATTATCCATATGATTTTTTAAATGTTTTTATGATTTTTTTAATTAATTATGTATTTTTCATATTTTTATAAGTTTTTTTATCATTTTTATTAATATTTTGATTAAATTTAGACATATGGGTGGTTTTTGAAAAATTTAATAAACTTAAGGGTGTGACTTTATAATTTTCCAAGGTAGGGGGTTTTCGGAAAAAATTCATATTTATGGGTGGTTTCCGGTAATTTGCCCTTTAATTAAACTAGGCGCTTGGATTTCCGAAAAACACGTGGATTTGACGGTTATTTTACCTTAAATCTCAACCTTTAGATTATAGTTAATAAATGATCAAAATTATGTCCTACCGTCTTACGAAATGTATATAATTATTATGATAGTAATTATTTTCAAAAATCAAAATAATTCATGATTTGATAAATTCTATAAACAGTGATGAATTTGAGTACAGAAGATAACTGCATTTCCAACAAAAATTACTCTTTTGAAAGACTCACACACGTGTACCAATCACCCCCTCCCAACCAACAATTTTACTCAAACCAAACCCACCCACTTATACCAACCCGACCCGGTTCATCACTCCCTTATAAACCACACCACTCATTCCCACCTCCTTCAATCCCTTACCTCCACCACCGCGCGCCACCCTCTGCTCTCAGCACCTCCATCACCGCCACAAAATCAACAAACCGATTTAACCACTTTCTCTATTAAGAGAACTAAAAATGCTCCTCTCAGTCTTCCTCGCTCTGTTTCTCCCCTGCGCTGCAATGAGTGCAGTCTTCATAGTCTACATCTGCCTCCTCTGGTACGCCGCCACCCGCGCCGCTAACACCTCCAACTCACTATCCAAACATCCACCTCAATCGGGTCTCTCACCATCTGATTTACAAAAGCTCCCTACAATCACCGGCCAAGGATTAATCCTCGGAGCAGAGTGTGCTGTCTGCTTAGATGAAATCGGACCGTCCGACCCGGCCCGAATTCTTCCTGGGTGTAACCATGGGTTTCATTTACAGTGTGCTGACACGTGGCTGTCAAAACACTCTGCTTGTCCCCTCTGTAGATTGACAATCGAGCTGAAGAATGAGAGTCCGTGCTGAGGTTTTTTTGTACTATATTTTTTGTTAAATTTGGAAAAGTAGATGGATTTGGAAATGGGGTTGAGGTGGTTGATTATGGATTCAGTGATTTTGTTGGTCCATTTTTGAGGTGTGGAAATGTGTTCAGGGAGTTCTCGTGAAGTTTGAAAATCTGCAAAAACAGAGCAGAGTTGGATTCTGGTTGTCTCTGGGTTCGATTGAATGATCTGGACCGTCCGATCAGATAAATGTGATGGTAGAATATTTATAATTAGGCCCTTGAGGATGATAAAATTGTAGTATATGGGAGTTTAGGATAAGTCTCCTTGGTAAAATTGCACTTTCAGTACTTGTTAACTTTACTTGATTAGAATCTTCAACTTACTTCAATTTGAGCTTTCATTTAATTTATGTATATATTCTTTAATAAGGTTGAAGTTTTTTTATAACGGTTATAATGATACAAATCGTCTTAAAATTTCATATATGAGCATCCTATTCTAATAATTAATATTCTAAAAAGGTTGAAGTTTAATAAGGCTTAGTTTTTACATAAATATGCCAGGGGTTTTAGTCCGGATAACCAATGGCCAATTGAAGTTTTATATTTTCAAAAGAGTGATATAATTGCGGATAATTAGGGCTTCTTTTAATGTTTGCATATAGATTATGTTGAAACAAAACATGAATGACCTATTAGTGCATAAATTTTACGATCGTGCATTAGGGTTTCTCGAGTATTTTAAATTTGTGTAATACAGCAATTTACCGCGAGCACTAAAATGATATTATTTTGATAACTTTACATAATCATAGTTTTGCATGAAGCAGTTATCAAAACTACTATATAAATTTGGATTGTTACAAAGTGTTGTTAGTTACAACGCTGAATCTGAAACCGTCTCCCGAAACATCCAGATTCCAGCACTAGTTTACATTTGAGAATTTTACACAGAATTTCATATGATTACACTACACTTGCATAATTATGATGGTGGTATGATGACACGACGGTTGGTCGCATACATTAGGTACAGGCACAGCAACATGAGAGGACAACAACCGTACCGTACATAATTTCTAGATAAGATAGAGGGCACTATATTGTATAGGTCATGTCTGTAAATCATCATTGATTCAAAATTGATATCTGTTGGTAATAATCATTGCTTTGAATTGATATTTATCTTTTATCAAAAAAATTGATATTTTCTAGTGACCAATAGCCATCGGCAAACTATACCTGATGACTTGCATACATATCAACTACGAGTTAGGATCATTTGAGACTTGCATACATATCAGCTACACATGGATCAATTGATCTGATAGTTCAAAATTTGTACTTTATATCTGGTGCATAAATGCATTTGTCGTTTTTTGCATTTTTTGTTATCTTTTGTATATATGCACTTACGTGGCAACGTGCAATCGATTCAAAAATAACATGAATAGCACAGGAACTGAACTCTATCAACTACATCATCAAAACCCTAAATATTCATCAACTCTCTCCGATTACACAACCACATATGGGCACGTACATAAGACATGTTTTTGGTTCCATATATACAGTCTTTGTCTAGTCGAGCTGCCCTAATAAATAATGATAATGATGTTGATTCAAGGTCGATAATTGAATTCCAATTTGTTGTGATCGAGAACTCAAGAAAATGAGTTAGGATGAGCCAAATGAAAATACAAGGTGGTGATCGAAGAGGACTTAATTGATGAAGGATTGTGATGCATCATAAGTTGTGATCTTGGCAGGATTGAAAAGTTTGAAGAATCTTATTGGGTCATATGTGGTGTAAATTAAAGGAATGTCTGATCTTCCTTTACTTATTATTATTTTAAAATTTGATTACATATGCCTTATATATTCTGGTTTAACTAGATTCAGTTCTTGTTTATATATAATAATATCATGTTGGACTAACAATGTGTGATTACATGGCTCTAAGTGATACCTTAAACATTCTCTAATCCGGACATGTTTGTTAGTTTTGCAGGTCGTTCAAAGTATCTTGCTCCAACAGTTCATAAATCACCTCTTTCAATTTGAGTCTTTTAGCAATAAGCACAAATGCATATTAGTGTACAAATAGTAAAAGGAAAAGTACAAACCATTCAAACTTTAGATGCACAATGTTCATTGAGTCGCAAAGGAACCCAACCCTTAAAAGTTGTACTCCCTCCGTCCTACAAAATTTGTCCACCTTTTTGATTATTTGTGAGGTATAAAATAATCAAAGTGGACAAACATAGTGAGACGGAGGGAGTATCTAATTCTTCACTGTTTGAGCGTCCTCAGATTGGCATCTTTTGTGTCTCTAGTCGGCCCATAATGTTTGTGGCCTCAAAAACTGGAGGGGAAGATGGAGTTTATTCTGTACCACATGACACAACAAATGGTAGGAGGGTAGCTAGAGTGCTATACACATCAATTCGAATCAATAATTAATAATTACTGTATAATATTGGACTTAAACCAACCAAACTGATAGGCACATAACATAAAAATACCTCAGTTGAATCACAGCCACTAATTTATAAAATTAAGCTGAAGTCGAATCTCAAACCCAAACCGTTAAAACTTCAGTTCAGTGAAATGAACTGTAAATTGCATGAACGTAGTACTTTACTTAAGGACTCGATAAAGCATGTTATAAAATTGGGAAAAGTTCAAGCAAGGCGGATTATTTTTACAAGAGCGTGATAAAATATTTAAAATAATAATTTATACTGATTTAATGGATGCAATTTTAAAAATATCAAATCTAATTAAATTAAATTTAAATTCTAATTGTAGAATGATTGAAATTAAATTTTTCAATCAAACAAAATATATTATCTCTCAGATCGTAAATATTTTAGAGTTACATAATAATAAATTAAACCATATTTATACTTTTCTACGAATGCACATTTCCACACAATCAGATGGTCATATTCACATGCACATGTTATGCAACAAATGAGAATCATCGAAATTCATCTCAAGGCCCATATCGTCATAATCAAGTTCCAAAAATATTTTAATGAAAATGACCTTGAAATGATAAGCTCAATCTTATAGTCTGGCGAGATTAATTGATTATATTTGTCTTCATTAAAATAATATGTGATGCTAAATGGATCATGTTTCAGTTTCACTTGGCTTTATTGAAAGTTGGATCATGATTCCATAGTAATAAGTCAAGGAGTACATCTTCTATTCTCTCTTATTGAGCTGTTTTTTTACTTGCTTTACTTTGTTAACTAGTTGGCATGTTATCTCATAGGAGCAAAGATTAAGTGACACGTCTATTTATACGGAAAACAATAGGACATGATTTTACCATTTTTTATATTAAGTTAACGTATGGGATTTAAAGATAACATTCTCAACCGTCCCATGTTTTGCGCACATTTAAATCATATTTAATTAATTAATTAATTAATCTTACCTGTCAAAATTAACGTTCAGATTGTGTCTTACCGTCTCGCCTTATTTCTTCGTCTCATGGGATCACATATTCACAACCCTTATTCCATAAATTGATTCTTAGTAACTAATATTTAAATAACAAAAATAAAAACTTAACTAGTTGGTGATATTTTCAAATCTAATTTAATACGGAGTATAAATTGTGGATTGATCAAAACCAATTGCCAATAATTATATAAAATACAAAAATTTATTATCGTAAATAAATTAAATTGCTTTAACAGTTTTAATACCCTTCTTTATAGCCCAATCCAACCTTCAATAAAACATGCCCGTCTAACTTTGGGCTTCAACACCTTCAAGGACCAACCGTCAACCCAACAAACACCCATCCACGTGTAACAAACATTAACATTGATGATTGAACTAACCAAAACAAACTCCCATTTAAACAGCTCACCAAACCTCGTCCTAACCCCAAACCATAAAATCTAAGACACGCTCACATGCCACGTCATCAACCTTGTCCTCTTCCAGATTTTGAAACCCTCAGTGAGTCCACCACAAGACTTGTCCCACCCGTCACAAATTTCGTACCCGACACATCACTGTTTATATTTAATGACAAATTCAAATCATTAAATATTCAGAATGATTTTCAGCCGTCCGATTCACTCGAATCTGATACACGTCTTGTAATCTATGCGTCGAGATTTGAAACCTACTTCACCTGGTGTCCTGATTTCGACCGATGGATATATTTATAGCCCAAACGTGTCACTCCAAACCTCAATCTTATTTCAAATATGTTGTCTAAAAATATCGGCTTTAAATATGAGACTACAAAAGTCTGGAGTCTGGACCAGTTTCAGCTATAAGCACCTTTATTCAATTATTAATTTGAAAAATGTACATTCATGTGCATTGAGTTATGTAAAATGAAAATGATCAGAGCGGTGTTATTTGCATTAATATGAAAACGTCCCACATTGAAATCAGGATACTTTTCTCTAGCTGACTTTCGTACTTTTTTTGATTACATTGGGTACATTACAAGCTCAATTCGAGCATTACAAATCACTATCGAAACTATACCATTACATGAACAATCAATTACATGACCTTCATTCGAAACTAAACCATTACATGACCTCCAACCGAAACTATTACATAGGAAAGACTCCACCACATGGAGAGTAGGAAAGAGAATAGGAAAGGCCTCCTTCAAGGCAAGAATAATTGGTGAGACCATGGATTGAACCCATGACCTTTAGGACAAGGAGTTTATGAAGACTTAAATTGAAGGAAAATGCACCAAATATTAATTATTGAGACAAAGTGTTTTTTATCGAAAAATCTCCAAGGTTATGTCAGCCCACGAGTACTTAGATACTCTTACATCCATTTCTTGACACTACAAAAAATAAGGGTTAAAATGAAGTTCAGTTTTGTCCGCCCAAATGTGTATAGTTAAATTCAATATATAATTGTTAAGTAACAGGAGTAATGGCAAGAGTTCTAGGAGAATATATATATTTCTGTATAACAAAATGATACTATATGAATTATTGATTTTAATTGATCTAACGGTTGATATTTATAACCGACAATCCCCAATCACCCATATTTTTTGCAATTTCAATTGTTTAATTAATTAAAAACTAACTTTAATCTTAATCATCAAATGAATCAAATCAACGATTAAGATTATGTCTCTATGTCTTACAAAATATTATTTCTCCTTAGATCCTAACTTTAGGAGAATAAAAAGTAATTTGCTAAAATGTTGAGAGGTATCCTAGATCGGAGTAATAGACGAAGAAACAAGCATAAAAATAGTAGACACAAAATTTCTAATTCACCTGCTCTAATCTTAGGCTACTCTAAATAAACATAATTTTTAAATTGAGTAATCACAGAAACTCAGTTTCTCCTGTGTCAGAATTATAAATTCAAAAATCTCTTCTGACACGCAATTTTTACTGATAAAGACCTAGCTTATTCTTGTGTCAAACACCACAAATCCAAAAGCTATATCTTGAATAAAACTCTCGTCGTAAGCAAACCTTATCGACGCCATCCCGCTCTCTTTTCACTATCTCACACGTCTACACCCTTGTTTTATCTAAAACCCTAACACCTTATATACAATTTTAGACGCAATGATTCAAATACTTGTTCATCTCCCGACTCTTCGCCTCCATTAATCTGCATCATGAAGCTTTCCATCATTCAATAAGATTAGCCGATCATACTTGCATAAAAATATCTATCCATTGATACTGGTAGTTAATACGGAGTAATATATATCGAATCTTAAAAAATGGCTGTAAGCCGACTTTTAAATTTAAGTATAATCAATATAGAATACAGGAAGAAATTCAAGTGAGACACTATAATTTATGTAAGTCGGTGAGACATGATTATGACCGTTGATCTGCATCAATCCAACGGTCAATAGAAGTAACTGTTTAATTCAACCGCCCTGCAATTTGTGCATATAACTTTCTAAATTTAATTAAAATTCAAATTAATCACAACCGTTAGATTTAAAAAATCAACGATTACGATATTATCTTACCGTCTTACATAAACATGTTGTCCTCCATGATCTCATCCCATAGAATACATATTATAATTTCCATCAAGAACAAGACAGATGTCACGCTACTGAACTAGCAGCGAGATCGTCCTTTACAATAATATAATTGCACTTTATATTACTTTATCGTGTACTTTAAATTTTAAATAAAAATAATTCACTTTTCAGAAGTATAAATAAACTCATCAAAAATCGACGCATAAATTTTAAACCCGAGAAGAAGAAAAGCAAGACGAAGATGACCAGCGCAAGCGAAAACGGCGACGTGTCGAGATCGATGATGACTCGGTTCAGTTCACTTCTGGCGACGGCGAGTCGCGACTTCCTGCTTTCGAGTTCCGGAGATCAGGTTCGCGTAATTGTTAATTGAAACCCTCTAGGGTTTTGGATTCCGTTGGCTTCGATTAGATAAATAATTTTGTGTTGATTTATGTGGAAGTTTGATTCGAATCGGTTTTCCGAGTTTTCAATAATTTAATTTGATAATCATATTGGAGATGATAGAGTTCATGGAATTATGGACGGATGAGGATGATATGGTTTTGGTTGTTTTATTGATTGTTTGTGTTTTGGAGCAGGTGGTTTGTTGTTGTATATATTTTTGCAACTCAAAATCTGTGGAGTTCTGTGTAAATCGCTATGTGGTTATCACAGGGTATGTGTTTCTGTTCTGCTTTTTGTTATATGACCAGCGGTACTTAACTATGTTTAGAGGTCAGTTTCTCTTGTTCATTCCTTATTACATTGATGCCTGTTAAGAGTACTTCGGCCGTGTTGAGCTTATATCGTGTTGGCTGGAATGAATTCTTGAATTCTATGTGTATTTAGTTTTGTTATGATTGTTAATACTTGGAGAAATGAGTGAGACAAGAGCGTGGTGAAATGTGTAGGTGAGAATTGCTGATCTTGAAGGCAAGGTTGTGGGTTTGTACTTTTCGGCGAACTGGTATCCGCCGTGCCAGGATTTTACCAAAGTGTTGATTGGTGTTTATGAGAAGTTGAAGAGTGATGGGTCCAACTTTGAGATAGTGTTGGTTTCTTCTGATGAGACAGTGGATGCATTCAACAGCTATTTAGCATGTATGCCGTGGCTTGCAATTCCTTTCTCAGATCTGGAGTCGAAGAGAGCATTGAACAGAATGTTTGATACGGAAGACATTCCCTGCCTGGTTATTTTGCAGCCCGATGAGTGCAGTGATGTTGAGACGTCTAAGGATGGAGTTGAGCTTATTTATCGTTATGGCGTGCAGGCATTTCCTTTCACGAAGGAGAGGTTGGAAGGACTGGAGAGGAAAGATGAGGACACGCGTGACTGTCAGACATTAAGCAATTTATTGATGAATAGTGATAGAGACTATCTCATAACCCACTCCGCGCCTGGTAAGGTAAGTCCCTTATTGTTCAAGAATGAAGAAATGACGTTAGGCAATTCATTTCCCAACCATGACAAAGAAATTCTGTCTAAGTGTTCTATGGTTGACCAGGTTAGTTGCTCACTGAAAAGGGATAAGTAGTTAACAGCTTTAATAATGTTGTATGATTTAGTAGTTCACTCTTCATCCTTGTTCACCAATCATTAATCACTAATCAGCTGTATGAAAAGAGTTGTAAGTTGTAACCGTAGAAGGAACTGTTGCAGTGACTGATAAGATGCTAGAAGTCATTTGATATGAGTATTCGACAGATGTGCTCACAAAAAATGCATTCATCTTCATAAATATATGCATTAGTGAGATAAAAGATACATCACACATGGGTTAACACTTAGGTCAAGGTTCGATTGCAAAATGAAGTTCTCATAGATACATCAGAGACTCAGATTGCTCTGTCAACCTACTTCATCCCCTGCTTTAATTTTGGTTGACGAGTTTCATCAACGAGAGTTCTTGGATTCAGTTTTTGTACTGGTTGTTGGTTAACCGCATGAGGGCAACTATTGTTTCATGTATCATAAACCTTGTGCATTCCTGTTTTGGCAGGTACCTATAACTTCTTTGATTGGAAAAACCATTGGGCTCTACTTTTGTGCCGAGGGGTGCTCTCCAGGCCAGGCATTCACTCCAAAGCTGATTTCAATGTATGATAAGCTGAAACAGACTCTCATAGAAAGTGTAGGTAATGAAGACTTTGAGATTGTATTTGTTTCCACTGACAGCGACCAAACAACCTTTGATTCATACTCCAAGTCCTTGCCGTGGCCTGCATTACCATTTGGAGATCCTAGCATCAAAAATCTGACTAAGCATTTTGATGTGCGAGGAGTTCCCAGTCTTGTCATTTTGGGTCCTGATGGTAAAACAGTAACAAAGCAAGGAAGGAATCTCATAAACCTTTATCAAGAAAATGCATACCCTTTTACAGAAGCCAAATTGGGAGTGCTAGCGAAACAATTGGACAAAGAAGCAGAAAACCTTCCAAAATCAGTGCTTCACACGCGGCACCAGCACAAGCTTACATTAGTCTCTGAAGGTACAGGAGGTGGACCCTTCGTTTGCTGCGACTGCAACCAACAAGGATCTAGTTGGGCATACCAGTGCATGGAATGCGGATATGAGGTGCACCCACGGTGCGTGAAGGACATACCACGATAGGAAAGTCAACACTTAGTCAACTTCCATCTCCATAAGCAAGTTTGTTGGCCACTTGCACAATGCGGATGCGATTCCAAACCATGTGAGTGGTAAGTTGCGCATCATTACCTTTATTAGTTTGTACATACGCGTATTGGTGTTCTCTGTTCAGTCTGTTCGTCATTTATTTCTGAGTTCCGGCCCCTCTGTTTATAGCCTAACTAAATGGGGCATTGAATTTATAGTTCACTTGCTGGTGTTGAGAATATGAAACATGTGTTTTCCACGCAGAAGTTCTGAACTTCCATTACCGTGTCACTATTCTCCAAATGTTTAACTTGCTGAATACACTGCTAGATCTATTCTAACATTCTTCTACCAGCATTGTGTTTTTCTGTACATAATACTGATTGTCTCGAAACTAAAATATTTTAGTAATTTTGAGGTGAGAATACATGTAAAATGCAGGTAATAACAGTAAACATTCATATGACATGTTACAGAAAAATTGCATCTCATACAAGACTTTAGAAGCACTCTATGACACTTTACTTGCTCCATGTTGAAGAAAATCAAATCCCTCTTTAACATTTTCTCTCAAAATTTCAGAAACTGCTCCAAGTTATTCCCCAGACAAGGCCTTTGAGGAAAGCAAAGCACCCCCAAAAGCAGTATTCTCTATTAAACCCAAACCTCTTACAACAAAGATTTACCATTTTCATATCTTTGCTCAAACTTTCCATTTCTAACCAACATGGGAATCTGCTGCAGCAGGGCTTATGACATCCCAATCTCATCAAGCTCAGACTCACCGCCGCACGATTTCCAATATCCTAAAACTCCACAGGCGCCAACCTCCACTGGTGTAAAAAATCAAGCTCCAGAGCTAGGTCCTATACTCCACAAACCTTACACAGACGTCGAAACCCATTACATTCTCGACAAGGAACTTGGGAGAGGTCAGTTTGGCATAACTTACTTATGCACTGAGAAGTCATCAGGGATTAAATACGCTTGCAAAACCATATCAAAGGCCAAACTAGTCACCTCAAAAGATATAGAAGATGTGCGAAGAGAGATAGCTATTCTACAGTATCTTTCAGGGCAGCCTAATATAGTCGAGTTCAAGGGAGCTTATGAAGATAAGCTGAATCTACACTTAGTGATGGAATTGTGCTCTGGTGGAGAACTTTTCGATAGGATCACTGCAAAAGGGAGTTATTCAGAGAAAGAAGCCGCTAAGATTGGGAGACAGATTGTGAATGTTGTTGATATTTGTCACTTCATGGGGATAATGCATAGAGATTTGAAGCCTGAAAACTTCTTGCTAGCAAGTAAGGATGAAGAAGCCCCACTTAAAGCTACTGACTTTGGTCTCTCAGTGTTCATCGAAGAAGGTAAACTTAAAAGTACTCCCTGATCATGCCTTTAGGGAATATGTTGCAATCTATCAGCTTGACTTGATAAATTGAGGTGCAGGTAAGGTTTACAGGGACTTGGTTGGCAGTGCCTTTTACGTCGCTCCAGAAGTACTTAAGTGGAACTATGGAAAAGAAATCGATGTTTGGAGCGCTGGAGTTATGCTCTACATTCTCCTTTGCGGGTTTCCTCCATTTTGGGCAGGTGGGTGTGACGCAGCCTCAAATTCAGAACTTAGCTTGTAGTGGAACTGATGTTAAATTCTTGGCGAAATTTTAGAAACCGAGCAAGGCATCTTCGACGCAATTTTGAAGGGAAAGCTGAGCTTTGAAGAGGCACCTTGGCCTACAATATCTGATTCAGCTAAAGACCTCATCAGGAAAATGCTGGATATGGACCCGAAGACACGGATCACAGCTGCAGATGCTCTCAGTGAGGCAGATTTGCTTTAAAAATGTTAAACACCAGTTTCAGCTTTTGGAAAGTAAAGACTACTAATTTAATGATTCTTTACAATTCTGCAGATCATCCATGGCTGAAAGAAGGCGGTGACGCGTCTGATAAGCCCATGGACAGTGCAGTTCTAACCAGAATGAAGCAGTTTCGTGCCATGAACAAGTTGAAAAAACTTGCTCTAAAGGTAACACAGTACTAAAATAAATTGTGCCGGTTTAGGGTGTACAAAAGTTTGGGAATGAGTTCACGGCGCTTGTAGGTCATAGCGGAGAGCCTTGAGGATGAAGAAATCAAAGGCTTGACTGAGATGTTCCGAAACATAGATACTGATAAAAGTGGCACAATAACTTACGACGAACTCCAGACAGGATTGTCCAGGCTTGGGTCAAAGCTTGGCTATCAAGAGATCAAACAGCTGATGGATGCTGTAAGTACCAGACAAAAAATCTCACTTTGCCAAATTAAAAGAGTCTAAGATTGACAGGAAAATTTCTGACACATTTTATGCAAAACATGTCTGTTTCAGGCTGATGTCGACCAGAGTGGCTCAGTAGATTACTATGAGTTCATCAGTGCCACAATGCATCGGCACAAGCTAGAAAAGGAAGAGAACCTGCGAAAAGCCTTTCGATATTTCGATAAGGATGACAGCGGGTTAGTTGCTTAGTCCACTTTTTCCTTATATAACCTACACTTCAAGTATGCAAATTTGCTCGATTTCACCACAACAATTTTTATCTGTTGGATGCAAGATTCATTACGCGGGAAGAACTCAGACATGCCATGACTGTGTACGGAATGGGCGACGAAGATACTATAAATGAAGTTCTGGATGATGTGGACATAGACAAAGTAAGTTTTCATACAAATTTGATCTTTATTTTTGCTGAAAACTAACTGATACATAATTTTAATGAACTGAACTCGATATGTACAAATGTGATGATTTTTATCGACTTAATTTGCAAGTGAGTGGTTAGAGAAAAACAGAATTTTATGGGTGGTACGTGCCAAAAATAAATCGCTTAAATATCATGTGCTGACACATGCTGATTCCTGACAAAAAAAGATACAGCATCATGGTGGTTCTAGGGAGAAATTATTTTATGTGTGATTTTGGAAAAATACGTATTTTATGGATGGTTTGGTATAATTTACCCTAATTTTATTGAATTGAACTCGATATGTGGAAACCTGATATAGGATGGTAGGATAAATTATGAAGAGTTTGTTGCCATGATGACTCGAGGGACGACACAAGAACAAGACGCAAAACAGGTAGACCTATTTGGGTGATCAATTCTTTAAGTGACAAAGATCGACATTGTACCGCATTGCGGAATTCAAAAAATTGTAAATGTTTCACTGCTTCATCAACATTCAATAAATTGTGCTGAGCATATGATCCCAAGCAGAAATCAACCGAGTAGATTTATTCATGTGGATTTATTAAATTCACTTTGATATGTTGATAATATTTTATTAATGCATCATATCGTGTCAACATGTTAATGAGGCATGTGAGTTGTACATCAATTATTGATGAAATACAATCAGCGGATACAAATATTGATCCATCAAAGTAAATGAATGCAGATGAGATATCCATGCATACGACGGTGAATTAGACTAATTTACCTTATCCTTAACTGTATACAATTTTATGGGTATTTTGATAAATTTACCAAAACTTTTTCAAAAATACACATGAAACCTATGAGCACCCAAATATAAAATGAGGGGCAAAGTGGTCCAAAAAACCGTCGGCGATGCATGTAGCAAAGCCCAATACGACAACCTCGATGAATGATAATGAGTGCGACAACTACCGTGTCTCATTTCTCGAACACGAGAAGAAGCCCATCAACTATGTTTTCTAACTCATGTCAATAATCCGAAAATTAATTATTGTGAGCTTAATTTCAGTTTCAAGCAACTTGATAAAGTTTAGATATTTAAGATTGCTTGCCTCCAAAAATGTATGGCTTTTTGTATCAACTTAGATGTACTTATATGTAGGACAAAACTCACTTTGGTATTTTATCATTGATTACATTCCATATTCCAATTTATGTGTCTATAAAACCAAAAAGATTTTAACTTGTATAAAAACGACAATTGGAATTTTCAAGAACATAATAATATCATCTTAGTATTCAGACCCCAAGTGGCCTGTATGTATCAACAACATTCTACAACAATATTGAGACCTTGTGTATTCACACTTCGAGATGGGCTCATTTGAGACCCACTTAAAATTTTGAGAACTTGAGACCCCAAATCTCACCCTCCATTCTAATCAATCCTATGGCTATCATATCGACACGTGTGCATTTATGCATGTGCACTTTATAAACATATGCATTTGTGTACGTGACATCATCTGCCTGCATTTGCTTTTGCACAGATACATTTACAGTCATTAGATGCAGCCCCTGGATCGTAAGGGAACTGCACCCTTCACACATGTCCTTAAAGTTAATTAACTAATTACAATATCATACACTGGTGCAATTATTTTTCACTGTTCTTCATATGACAAGATTAAAAAAATGAGATTAAATGCTTGTGAAGAGAATCCTATGTTAAGTGAGATTGATCACTAAGACTTTTGAGGAATATTATAATCATTGTAACTTGTAAGATACGGCCTCGTGAACATAAACTAAATCAATGTGTTCTTGAGAATTGTTAGTTTCGATTCACACACAATATTGTCTTTGTTCCTTTGATACACATTTAATTATTATATTATGGGGTTGTTTGGATTGCACGCAAACCCTTAAACCAAATTGCACCCAGTGAGGGTTTTAATATATATTTGTTGCATGTAACAAGTGTCCAAATTCCTAGTTTTTGATTATCACAGTGAGTTACATGTTTCAATAAGTGTTGCATGTTGTGGGTCGCACTGTGGTAGTTAGTTAAAGTCATGCACACATGCACAGATGAGATAGCATATCTGTGAGACCTAATGTGTCCTAATAGAATGGTAAATCCAACATAACGAGATGTTAGTTTTAGTATTTATAACAATGATCAGATTCTTGATCTGACAAATAAAAGGGCTCAATGTAGACTCATTGCATTCCTCTCGTCCATGCGTGGAGGCTTGTTATCCTTATTTTTACTGTTGTTTCTTTAGAGGTTCATATTTCTTCTTTCTTTTTGCGTCATTGATCATGTGAGCGAAAGAGACTTGTGTTGCTCTGATGTTTGTCAATAATTGGGTGAAGACTGAAAATGTCCGTTGTGACCAGAAATTCTAATGATTAGAAGAGATACTCAGCTTTTGAAATCTGTATGAATTGTACTCTATATAACCGCTATCGAAAAAAATGCATAAAAACACCATCATTTAACTTCAAAGACATACAAGAAAAACTAAACCATGTTTAGAATATATTAAAATGACATCATTTTAGATTTTAAATCATTGCATTTTGACTCAATAGATCTCGATCAAAGTCCAAAATTACTTTAATTACTAAGCACATAATTTTATGGGGCAAGTAAATTGAATGGAAAGTGAGAACCCTCAAAACCAAAGTTAGTAGTGATGAGATATCAAAAAAAAAGTTAGTAGTGATGAAAATTCATGATATAGTCCACACTCACTCTGACTAAGGCTGACTGAAGCTATCATGGGATGAATAAAAGGCTACTGAAGAAGACTTTGTGGAAAGCTAATGCAACAATTCTTACTAAAGTAACATTGGATCCAAAGAGAGGAATCAACTTTCTATATTTTCACAATTATTTTCTTTATTTTTAGAGGAATAAATACCTTGCTCCTGCAAGCTAGCTGTTAGTAGGGACAGTTGTTTTTCAAAATTATTTAAATATTAATTTTTGTAATTAGTTTATTAACAAATCCCACTTAGAAAAATATATTCATTCCCTCCCATCAAAGCAAAGTAGTTGAATTCCTTACATTCCAAAAATAAATATTAAAGTCATTAAATACATCTACCTGTTAAATGTATCTAATAATTAACAACTTTAGTGCATAAACTTATTAAATGAACATCAGAGTACTCATTCTTGCATGTACATTTTTATTTAATTACCTGTATCTTAATTGGCTTTAAAATGTGTACCACATGCATAAGTCCCTACAGTATTTAAGAGGTAGGTAGCATAAATGCATTAAATAAATGCTAAGTTCCACATACTCGTATAAATCGAGGTATTATAATTCTTATGTCAACGTTTAATGGTGATGATCCTACCATCTGGTGAGATGAAGGTGTCAACCAACTCACCATCCATGCATGTTTACAATGATCGTTTTTGATAGTCATGTTTCAATTCATGAAAAAAATATCTAGGTATAACAGTTTTGATACGGTTATAAATAGTGTAAATCACTAGATCTAATACTATATATTACTTTTTCTAAACAGTTGAAGCTATACTTACAACGGGGTTGCAACGGATTGAGCACTGCATAGTTTTGATGCGATACGCTTACAAAACTACATCATCTTACTAAAACCTATATTAAAAAATGACGTAAAATGATGTAGTTTTATACCTAAATGACGTAGTTTTGTACCTAAATGACACGGAACACATAATCTCATTCCGCTTACATTCATCCATAGATATGTAGAGAAAAGGGAAATCCTCATTGCGCTAAAGAATAGTCTCCCACAAGATAATGAACATTGAGCCATCAACACTTCTAGATGAGCGTTCAAGTATAATTTTATCTTTAAATTACATTCATAAGATCACATCTCAATCGTTTATTTCATCTACTACTTTATCAATTTGGTGTCACGTGACAACAACTAACTCACTTGCATTTTGTGTTATCCACTAATTCAAAAGGTGGACATGTGTTACTCATCAGTTGATGAATTAATAAATGAGATGAACGATTGAGATGTCTTATGAATATAATTTAAGGATAAAAAGCACTTAAGTGCGGATAACATTTGTTGGATGATAAGAAATTAATAAACAAAAACAATGTAAATTGGTCCAATATAAATAGTTAATTATAATGTTGTCATAACATATGAGATAACAATGTTTAGGACTCAAAAGAGAACATTTCACAAGAAAACCTCTGCCTTCTCTCTAAAAACCCTCCCTCGCCTGTCCCGGCCTTCACCGACCACCTCTCCACTTCTGCATCTTGCAGAACGGCTGTGGGTGCTCTGGTGATGCGTTATGGTGGCTTGCTGGTGTGAGAGTGTAGTGGCTGGCTTGTTTGATTTTCCATCGCTTTTCGGTGCTTTGCTTTCCCTCCGGTGTTGCCGACGGCTGGTTCACTCAATCGATTCTTCACCGCCATCGTCCTCTGGAGTGGTCGTATATATGGTGCTGTCAACAGCGGTTGTCAGCGGCTTTTTGGCTGGGCGGGGCATGCATGATGGCTGCCTCCCTTCTAGTTTGTTTACTCGGTTTTTAGTGGTGGTGTTTAAGTCGGCGATGGCTGCTGATTTTCAGATGATGTGTTGGCTGTCTCCGATCTGGTTTCTTGTTTGCAGTGATTCTTAACGACGTTGCTGTGTCCTGGTCTGGATGGTGTGGTCGTCGTCTTCCTGTTGAGTTTATGGATGTTGTGGTTTGGATGTTGTGGTCGTCGTCTTCTTGCTGAGTTAATTTATGGATGTTGTGGTCTGGTGTTTTGTTATGGTTTGTTCAGTACAGTTTCCTTATTGCTGCTGCGTTTTGATGATTAAATCAAGTGGCGTCAGCGGATGGCGTGTTCTATGGGTTCAATCTTGTTGCTGAGTCTCGTCGGTTCCCAGCGAACGGGTGGCTGGCTGAGTCTGCTATGTTTGGTTGTCGGAGGTTGGCGATTGGTTCTAGCAGCGGGTGTTTTGGCGGTGAGCGACGGCCGATTTTGGCTGGCGTTGGTGTCGATCTCTGTCGGTCGGTAAGCCTGCTGGGTGGTGTGCTGTCCTTTGGCCACGTGTTGCCTGGGTTGGCTGAGTTCCATGCAAGTTTAATTTTACTGGCCACGTGTTATATTTATTGGGGACGTGTTATATTCATGTAGGGAGTTACGTGTTTCCATGAAGGGGATAACGTGTCAGCCGGCAATTATGGTTCAGTTAATTGACCGGCTCGGTTTCATTACTTTTCAATTAAACCAATCAATTATAGTCCACGTCTGCTTCCTGTCCGAGATTATCTTTTTAAGGTTCAACGCATCATCATTTTATTATCACTGTCGTCTCGAACGATAATATTCATGGACGTACTATTCGGACCGTTCTGGATCAGAATCCTCAGGCCATCTTCCTTAAGTTCAATGGCCATATCTTTTATATTATTAACGCAGCCTGGAGGTTCTGTAATCTCAGACTGATCAGTTAGGTCGTGCTCACTCGTTTTCTGTCATTATTTGTTCGCGCATTCTTTGGTACTGAGGCCAAGTACCTCGTTTACTTTACGTTAACTGTACTATCTTTTTTGTATTCGAGGTCTCCATTCGTTAGTCGTTTGAGATTAAGTCCTCATCAAATGTACCTTTTAGAATCGAGTACTCTATTTATAAAAAAAAGGACTCAAAAGAGAACATGACATTTCATCTTAATACCTACCTCCTCCATGATACATGGTACTATCATCCAAGCTCTCAATTACAATTGGTAATGCTACATCTTACCTACCTATTATTAATATACAAATTTAAAACCTAGAATTTCACCATCACAGCCATTTTCCACTTTAAAAGAGACCAAACATACCTTTAATAATAAACAACTTAATGTGCAGTGACTTACAGGTTTAATAATGCCGATCTAATTAAAGACTATCCTCTAATACTCCCTCTGTCACATAATGTTTGTCCACTTTCCATTTTGGGTGTCCCTTAAGTTTGTCCACTTTTCTTTATTCTCAACCACACATTCTACTTTTTACTCATTTATTTATTAATCATTTATTCTCAACCACACATTTTATACCTTCTTTCTACCTTAATTACCGTGTATTTTGTGCTTTTGGACAAACAAAGCGGGACGAAGGGAGTAATAATGATTACAACAAAACGACAAGAAACTAAATCTTCAAAGTGAAGGTTTGGCCTCATCAAATAATTCCCATCCAGCATAAAAAATAAATTATCCTGAGTTTTTTTCATTCTAGCAATCGTTTTAGGAGCATTTTTGTAATTTCATAAAATTTAACTAAATTGTCTTCCAGAAGGAATTCAGTAAGCACAGATGATCGATGCGTACATTATTGTTCCTTAACTATATGACTCGAACATAAAAGTGTCATAACATTTTGGGTAAGAAATGTAGCTAAATTTTTCATAGAAGTAGGTGATGGAGAAATGTGTATTGTCAACTGACATTCATTCAATTTCTGCTGTTATTAAAGCATCAAATTACTGTGGTCCATAAAAAACTTAACGTGACCTTGATGCAAACACAGAGTTAGATCAAGGCTATTTTCGTCCATATCAAACTCCCATGTTTTGTAGAGTGACGTGATATTTTGCCGACGATGTCAATTTCATTCGTTAATACCCCTCTGTCACATAATGTTTGTCCACTTTCCTTTTTGAGTGTCCTCTAATGTTTGTCCACTTTCATTCATTCACAACCACATGTTTTATTTTTCCTCTCAAATTCTTTTAAATCTTTCATTCTCAACCACATATTTTACACTCATTACTACCTTAAATACCGTGAAATATATGCTTTTGGACAAACTTAAGGGGACGGAGGGAGTAAAGAACAAAACTTTTCTCAACTTTTATACTCTTTACTCCATTTTGACTAGTATAACGATTTCGCTTTACCAAACAAAATTGATTGAATTATGACTCATTTTACACAATATGAGTCTATGAATCTTTACGAGATTTTAGGATGAGAGCGAATCAGTGAATTCAAGATGGTGATGAAGAGAAGGGTAGCACAAGTCTCTCTTTATTGGGACATAAGGTGTCATTTGTCTTGTAAAAGACTTTTGACAGACGAATTTTTATACGAAATGACTTAATTATTATTATCCAAATTATTCGTAATTATTTTTTAATTATTTCCAATTTTGCGAATAAGTATATTTTACACAAAATAAACCATTATTTTTCAATTTCATAACCTTTGTTTAATAAAACAATGTCTCTCTATTTTTTAAATAAAATTGTAATTGACTTTATTTTGTACAAATGACGTGTTTTTTTAGTACTCCCTCCGTCCCATTATGAGTGTCTCATTTTCTTTTTTGATGTCCTAAAATAATCTTCCCATTTCCTAAAATAGAAACTTTTTTACCTCTACTTTTACACTCTCTTTCATACTTTTTATCCCACTCATTCTCTTTCTTACTTTTTATCTCACATTTTTCAATTTTCTTAAAAGCCGTGAAAGTTTTCAAATGGGACACTCAAAATGGGACGGAGGGAGTAATAATTATCAGCTTTGTGACCCTTTAATCTTTCGCTGTTGTAAAGCCGGAACAGTTTTACTATCTACTCAACCAAACATGACTTTAGCCAAAACCAACCCCACACCTTCGAAAATCTTAAAAAATAGAAGCAAGCAAAACAATAATTACCGCGAACCAGCGTGTCTTTGTTATGTGGACCCCACACGTGTCAAAAATGGTCAGTCCCCTCAATGCTACGCACTGAAGTTCGCGCTACTGTCACAGGCGGGTCACCTGACAGTCTATGACAGTCTTCGTAGGGCCCATAGTAATTATACTGTGGTACACTCGTGTAGTTCGTTGGAAGCATCACTGATATATTTGTTACTTACTCTATTCAGATTCATCACATAATGTATAATATGATCATTTTTGTTAATGTATAATTAGATCAATTTTGTACTTAAATATGATGGAGAGATGAACATTAAAACGCCATAATGAGATCTTGTTTAGCGTCCTGATGATATTCTTTACGCTTTATTAATAGTAAAGATTTTTTGAATCACACATAACAAATAAGAGTTGAGTTCTAGAAAGACATCAGACAAGTAAATACTTTAAGATAGTAAAAAGTAATCACAACCATCGACCGTATTTATTTTTAATTGATTGTACAATTGAATTTGTAAAAAATATGAATCATTGAATTTATAACGATATCATATCTTCATATTATCTGACTAAAATATGCAGGTTCTGTATGACTTTTTTCTTACAAATAGGTATGGAGAAATGGACAAATATAATGTAAGTGGTTAATGTCACGAAACAACAAATTGAACCCAATTGTGGCTAGTCGGACAGACCAACCTCAGATATCAGGTTTGGCTCTGCTAATGTCATTCACACATACATCATCAGATCTAGAGTACATCCTCAAAATTCAGACATCCATGAAAAAATCCAAATTATTGTGAACATTTTTAGCTCAACGAAATTGACTAAACAGCAGCACTGGCACCAGTGACAACTTACATCTCACAGTTGACATTTTAATTTCTGCCAACAAAATCAAAGTCCAAAAAATTAAATCAAAATTAATCATTTTATATAAATATAATAAGTACATATTTATTACGAGGGACACATAATTTAATTAAATGTTGAAACACATGTCGTACGATTAGCGTAGAGATGTGTGAGCTGTAAATCTTCATCTACTTGTTGTGGTCCACTCACTAGAACCCCAAGGCTCTCCATATGCCCCCACGCAAATGATTCCCACCCACCTCCCAGGGGTATTTTCGTCATTTATCTACCCGTAAAACAAGATCTAATAATTATTTATTTAACTATCAAAATAGTCGTATTTTTCTAATCTCGGATTGTCCGAAATGGAATTAAAATCGGAAAATTAATTAAAAATAGAGTGACGATTGGAATAAAGATTTAATTATTAATGTACGAAATTGTTTTCTATTTTTCACTCTTTATTTTATTTCTAAATAAATAAATAATTACTAATAAAATATTATTTCTGGCAACGTTTATTCACACATTTAAGTGCGCTCAAACAAACTTTAATGCACACACACAACACGCCTCCGTGAACGCACACTCTCTCTCTTTCTCTCTCCGCCGCCGCCGTCGGCGTCGCCGCTTCTATCTCTCGCTCGCGACATTCGCAGCATTAAACGGATCGATTCGCATTCGCTATTAGTCGGACTGTTGTCGAGCTTGTACGTCACTACCGAATCGTGATTCCGTCTGATTTCTTTCCGGTTCTTCTGTAGCCGCCCGCATTTGATACTCCGATTCCACTCGGTGAGTTCGGATACGGTTGTAGAGTTTTCGTTTTTTTTGTGGTTCGATTTTGATGATTTCGGAAATGGTGTGGATGACTTGGTGGTGGACGGAACGTCGGCGAGAATTATGATGATGATGAATCGTTTCCGGCGAGTTTCAGGGAGCGGAAACTGTTAATTTTCGGTGTCGGTGGATACGGATTTCGTTCATCGGCTTTAGCGGCGAATTGTTTAGCAGACTTTATTTAATTTGAAACTGAAGTGGAATCTGAGTGCTGTTGATGATTATGATTTTTAGTCATTTACTGAGATTGAACTGTTCATGATTTCCAGTTTTACCTAACTCCTGTTGCTTTAGCTTGCTCTGGTGAAAACTCGCTTTCAAATTAACTTTTTTAAAACTTGACTTGGAGACTGAAGTCTGGTCAAATCTTGCTATGGAGGTGATGAATTAAGTTGCAGATTTTCGAGTATTTTTCTAAGCCTTGAGTTAGAGGCTAGCCGACAGTATAATACGAGTTATGATGCCACTGGGATTTTGTGTTTGTTATGTGTTTTAGTAGTTGAGGTTCATAATAGACTAGAGTTGGAGTTGGTCATTTTGTTAAAGAGGTAATTGAATTAAGTAATAGGTATGGCTGGATTTTGAGGACTTGTGCAGTACAGTTGTCTTTTGCTGTTTGTTTTTATGACTTTTTGAGTCTGATTAATGGAATGTGCTTTGGAGTGTTAGTATGCGGGGTATTTCTTTTCTCCACTGATACCTTTTGTGGATGGATCAAACTGTTCAGGCAAAGATGGATCGTCGAAGTTGGCCATGGAAGAAAAAGTCGTCTGATAAGACAATTTCTGATAAAGCTGTGGCGGTGGGAACTGTGGTAGATTCTGCTAATGGTTCTGTTTCGGGTGATACTCCAGCATCTCAGGTTTGCTTGTTGCCCCATGTATTTAATGTCCAACATGTCACAGTTATGTAGTAGTGTTAAATGTCTACAGAAATTCTTGTTGAAGTTGAAACTCTAATATAAAGTTGTCAACACTGTTTAGCTTCATAATTCGCTCTGTTTATGCCTTCTGTTGAAGTAATTTGTTTTTATTGTCTTTGCTTCCAGGAAATTAACAAAAAACCAATGCATGTTCAGATATCAGTGGAATCATATACCCATTTGACAGGATTGGTGGAACAAGTGAAATCGTACGAAGAGCAGGTTATGACACTAGACAACGAACTAAACGAGGTCAATGAAAAACTTTCAGCTGCACAAGAAGAGATTGTCACCAAGGAGGGCCTTGTCAAACAGCATGCCAAAGTTGCTGAGGAAGCTATTTCAGGTAGATTATATCCTGGCTTAGCAAAAATACTATGTATAAGTTATTCGTGCACTTACTGTGTTCAGATGCTTACCCATTCCACACGAATGATCCATCTTATCAAGCTGATATATGTGATTCGTAGACGAACCCATTCTCTAATTAAATTACACAGAATAAGTTACTTGGTTCATTTGTTCTCTCATGAAGGTTGGGAAAAAGCAGAGACGGAAGCTTCGACTTTAAAAACTCAATTGGAGGCTGTCACTCTTGAGAAGCATACAGCCGAAGACCGGGCTTCCCATCTGGATAGCGCTCTAAAGGAATGCATGAGACAGATAAGGAATTTGAAGGAAGAACATGAACATAAGTTGAATGATGTCATTTTCTCCAAGACAAAGCAATATGAAAAACTTAAACTAGAGCTGGAATCTAGGATCGCTAACATAGACCTAGAACTCCGCCAAACTGAAGCTGAAAATGCTGCACTCGCCAGATCATTGCAAGAGCGTTCAAACATGCTAATCAAGATAAGTGAACAAAAGTCACAGGCTGAGGCAGAGATTGAACATTTGAAGGGCAACATTGAATCCTGTGAAAGGGAAATAAATTCCCTGAAGTATGAACTTCATATAGCTGCAAAGGAGCTTGAGATTCGGACAGAAGAAAAAAATATGAGTGTTAGGTCTGCAGATGTTGCCAACAAGCAGCATGTTGAGGCTGCCAAGAAGATAGCCAAGTTAGAGGCGGAATGCCAAAGATTACGAGGTCTTGTGCGAAAAAAACTGCCTGGTCCTGCTGCTCTTGCACAAATGAAGATGGAAGTTGAGAGTTTGGGTCGGGATTACGGCGATAATAGAAGGAGATCTTTAGGTCGGACTTCTGGTCCACACTCTCTGCTCCCTGATTTTCAGTTGGAAGAATTGCATAAAGTTGAACGAGAGAACGAGTTTCTGACAGACCGTCTACTGGCTATGGAAGAAGACACAAAATTATTGAAAGAAGCATTGGCTAAGCGTAATGTTGAGTTGCAGGATTCAAGGGATTTGTGTGCGAGTATATCTAGCAAGCTTCAAACTTTAGAATCAAAGTTTCAGGGTGAGAACAAGAGCATGCCAAATTTGGCAAATGCAAATAGTCTAACATCAATGTCAGAAGATGGCAATGAATATGCTCCCAGTTCTGCTGAATCCTGGTCCACAGGATTGAACTCTAACATCTCACATACAAAACAGGAAAAGAACACATCAAGCAAGTCTGAAAGTGCAAACCACTTGGATCTTATGGATGACTTCCTTGAGATGGAAAAGCTGGCATGTTTATCCACTGATTCAGATGGACAGGCCTCTGATCCCAGCAGCTCAAGCAATATAGTGTCACAAAATAAAAGGAAAGGAGATACATTAAATGCAACTACTAAAGATCTCAAAGCTGACTTGCAAAATGATTCAAACTCAACAGAAAATAAGGAATATTCTGATCAGGTTAATTCCCCTAAATTTGATGTTAATGCAGACCGGTTGCCCATTATGAAGCTTCAATCAAAGATTTCTATTCTTTACGAGTACATTTCCAAAGAATCTGATGGTGTTAAAATTTTGGAGGATATCAGTAGCATTCTGAATGATGCACAAGATTCCGTTCATCAATCTTCCTTCTGTAATTATGAGAAGTTGCATTGTTCAGATGCCTCATGTGATAGGCAGATCTGCCCAGAGGATGCTAACGTGACTACAGTCAAGGAAATATCTTCCTCTCAGGACAATAAACCAGTTTCAGAGAATATCCATAGTAGTTTAAGTCAAGAAATTGAAGGTGTAATATGCCAGATTCATGATTTTGTGGCTTCTTTAGGAAAAGCAGCTGAAGCAATTAAGGAGTTGACCCCTGATGGTGATAAATTGGTTGAACAGGCAAAGGAGTTCTCCACAAAATTCAGCAATGTTGTGTCCACACAGATAGGTGTGGTGGAATTTGTGACAGACTTGTCTCAGATATTGCATGGAGCAAATGGAATCGGGATTAATTTCCCTTCCTTCAAGAAAAATGACGCAGAAACTGATGTTTCTGACTGTATAGATAAGGTTGCTTTACCTGAACATAATGTAGCTTCAGAGGGAACTGGAAGTGGGCCATATTCAGATAGTAGTTCTCATTTGGAGGTACTCAGCACAGGTAATCTAGTGCCTGGAGTAGAAGTGGAAATTACACCATGCATGTATTCACTGGAGAATTATGAAAAACTGAAAACGGAGAAAGAGATCTTGGAAGCAGATTTGGCCAGGTGCTCTAAGGATTTGGAAAATGCCCAGTCACAACTCTCAGAGACTGAGGGAAAGCTTTTGGAAATGAAGACACAATTAGATGCGACTCAAAAATCTAATAGCTTGGCTGAGACTCAGTTAAAGTGTATGGTGGAATCTTATAGATCACTTGAGCTGCGGGCTGAAAATCTAGAAACAGAATTAACCATTGTGCGTCAGAAAGTGACGAAACTGGAGGAAGAACTTCAAGAAGCAAAGAATAAACATCAGGATGCACTAGGAAGATGTGGCGAACTTGAAGACCAATTGCAGAGGTAAGAATTCAATTTCTTTCTGCATTGTCACTGGGTAATCATTTTTCTTATTAATGATGAAGAAATGCATCTATATTCTCAAGCATAACCATAGTTATCATTTTTACTGTGATTGTTGTGAAAGGTGAAGACCTTGTGATTTTGATTGCATTTCTAAATTCGAATGTCTTACTTAATGCCATATACCTGCATTCTGCGCTGAGGATTCAGTAGTACTGTTTATCTAAACTGGTGCTCATTCAATATTTTGCAAAATTGCATCTAACATTGTATGAGTTTGTTAAGTTTCAAACAAAAATTGGCTTTGCTATTTCTCATCAACTAACACCTGATTTGTTTCTGGAGCAGCATCAACTCAGAATCTTCAATGCTTGGCGCTAATCACAAAACGAAGCAGGTGAGTGGATGCCATACTCTTAAGTAACCTGTATATGACTTTGTGGTTGTGTCATTAAGATATTTACCAATAATTGAAACTGGAAGATTACTTGACAACTGGGACTGATGATCATTGTCGCAACTCTCAGGAAACAGAGCTGGCCGCTGCTACAGAAAAGCTAGCAGAGTGCCAAGAAACAATATTCCTTCTTGGCAAGCAATTAAAATCTTTGCGACCTCAGACAGAACCTTTGGTTTCTCCACAACAAGACACAATCCAGAGGGTTTCAAGTCCAGTCAGAGATGAGTACAACCTAACATTTGAAAACATATTGGGTTTGGATCGAGCCAAAATGGAAGGTGCTGCATCCTCTGGCATGGTGTACCGATCAGGTAGTGAATCTCCCATGACGGATATGTACAATGCACTATACAGCCCATCCGATTCAGAGGGGAACAGTTATTTAAAATCACCTATCAGTACAAAACATCAAAAGCACAAATCATCACATTCGCTCCCTCCCACACCAGAGAAACAACAGAGAGGTATCAGCAGATTCTTCTCAACTAAAGGGAAGTTTTAGGACTCCAGTTTGTGTGAAACTTCTCAGTGTTATTGTCCTGTAATAATGACCCTTGGACAGAAATAGTTCTGGAGTGGAGATTAACTTTGCCTTTAATCTCCAGTTATCCCAATCAAAATCAAAATACATATTTTGTTGCATGTTTATTATTTTAAGATAACCTAGTCTGAAACAACAGCAACCCAAATTCTATAATTAAGTTTTCTAAACACTAGTGATTGAAATGATCCAAATAGCTTGACTCTTCATGTACACCATCATATCTTATGCAACTCTACGTGAGTCTATTACAAACGATCATCAACAGATATGTAATGTAAACTGCAAACATGATCAATTAGAGAAGATGATTCATATCTTCCAGTGGTTGATAAGAGAAGCTGTATTTGAGTTATATGCTGATCAAGTTTTTCAACTACCTCAGTATCCATTTTGTAGACTGGACTTTTGAGTTGTCCAAGGGCAACAAATGACTCAACTTGTAGTGCTACAGACTAGAAATTTTTAACACTATCAAATGATAAACAAATCCACACCTCCATCACAATTTGCATACACCCATTATTTGCCAATCCTTTCAGAAGATAGCTTTAATTGCAACAGCTAGTAAAAAAGAAATTGTGATAGATTGATTACAATCTCTACAAAATCATCATTTAAAAAAAATGTTTTCTTATCAGTCAGATGATCAAGAATATATGCAACCAATAGAACACCACCATAAAATTATCATAAACACTATACACATTAATTATTGAAGCAAAAGTTACATTTAATGGTTTAAAAGCCATATTTGTGTGACTGCATAATGTCGTGCTTTAGTACTAAAAGTTCGGTAAGATTTAAGAGGATACATTTTCATGTTACTTGTACAAAAAATTTCTAAAAATATGGTAGCAGCTGTGCAAGATGTATTGTTATACCTCAATCCATCACATGCATGATATTTGATAACAATTTTCTTCTCATTAAAATCTGCAAATTCTAAAATAAACCAGATTAAAACATAATGTCACTGATGTGTTGAGCATGTGGATTTGAAAGCAGTAAATGAAGTAGTATAAATTACACAAGACACTGCAAAAGCTATTCCTCAATGTAGGCATTGCCATTAGGCCCTGGGCCGAAAAAAGCCCATGGGCCGGCCCGAAGCCCATCCAAGCCCAGCCCTGTCAAGCCCATACAAAGCCCGATCGAAGCCCAGCCCTATATCGGATAGGCCGGGCTTGGGCTTCATTCTCGGGCTTTGGGCCCGGCCCACCGGCCCGACCTATTGGCCCATCTCGCAAAGCCCGACCTTACCGTACTAATATTTCGAACAATAGAATAGTGGAATAAATATAAAAAAGTCATACTATATAATATATTTTACAAACTCTTTAAATTCAACATTTGTATGAATTTATTTGTATATTCTTATTTTCTAAATTAATATTTTTTCTATTGAAGTCGTATTATCTCAATATATTTAAAGATATATTCATTTGTTCTCTGAATTTTATCTGATTCTGTTATAATAAACCTTAAAAATACAATAAAAATGAGTTAAAAAATAATGTGACATAAAAAATATCTTTTTAAAATTGTATTTCAATTAGGGTTTTTTAGCGAAAACCACCCGTCCAATACCAGTTTTTTAACAAAACCACCCTCCCAAATTTTTTTTTGACTTAACCACCCACTAATTTAAAATCTTTTAAATTTGACACCCAAATACTGTTCCGACGACTTATTCCGGTAAAACTCTCATTGACTTTGTTGACTCACAATTTTTTTGCCGAAAACCACCCATTCAATACCTAATTTTTGACAAAACCACCCTCTCAAAAAAAATTTGAGTTAACCACCCACTAATTTGAAAACTATTAAATTTGACACCCAAATCAACCTAATTAATCTTAATATAATCCTGTGAAATTTTTGCAATTTTTGCAATTTTCGCTATTGGATATTTAATTTTACACATAAATAAGTTTTAAAATCTAATTAACTATATATTTTCATTTATATTATACTTTATTTTTATAATTACATTTTTATGTTCAACTTAATATTTTAAAATAATTATTATTTTTATATTATTGTTAAAATTGTAGGGAATGTGGCCAAATTTTAATTTTTATAATTATAAATTCAAATTTTGATTAACATTATATTTCAATTTTTATATTTTTATTTTTATTAACAGTTTTTATGTTTAGTTTAGTTAATTTTTATATACTAATATTTTATTAAATAATTTATCTTTTTATTAAATATAATTACTATTACTCTTATAATTTTTGGGTCTTTTTGATATTGTGTTAATTATTTAATTTCAAGCTTATTAATTAGTGAGATTAATTTAAGCTTATTCTTATAATTTTTGGATCCTTTTTAATACAAAAATTGCAAAAATTTCACAGGGTTATGTTAAGATTAATTATGTTGATTTGGGTGTCAAATTTAATAGTTTTCAAATTAGTGGGTGGTTAACTCAAATTTTTTTTGAGAGGGTGGTTTTGTCAAAAATTAGGTATTGAATGGGTGGTTTTCGCCAAAAAAATTGTGAGTCAACAAAGTCAATGAGAGTTTTACCGGAATAAGTCGTCGGAACAGTGTTTGGGTGTCAAAGTTTAAAGATTTTAAATTAGTGGGTGGTTAAGTCAAAAAAAAATTTGGGAGGGTGGTTTTGTTAAAAAATGGGTATTGGACGGGTGGTTTTCGCTAAAAAACCCTTTCAATTATTATGTATTTTTTATTATTTAAAAATTATTTAAAAATTATATTTTAATTAAAATTTGAAATTTGAACGGGCTTGTGGGCTGGGCTCGGGCTTCATTATTTTTACCAAGCCCGGCCCGGCTCGATGAATAGTGATAGGCCGTAAATATTAGGGCCGGGCCGGGCTCGGGCTTCAAGTTTTGGGCCGGACCGGGCTGGGCCGGGCCGAATGGCATTGCCTACCTCAATGCCTCTACTCCATCAAAGGTCAACAAATGTCGTGAATGGACAACATACAATGAGTGTATGAATAATTGGGCTACATGTTCCGCTCAAAAAATTGTTATTTTGGTGGGCATTTTGACCCGTTTGTCTTGGGCCATTGAACTATTTTGGACCAAATCAATTGCATTCCTCACCAGTCTAAACCTGTAAACATCTATGAATTCTGGTAGATAAATGAGCACATCAAGCAATGTAATTAGCCACTACTATTAACCCCACCAAATCCACAATTATTAACACTCCTTATCTGATACTGAATAAGCACAACGAAAAAGGTCATAAAAGCAGCCTGAAAACCCTCCATCCAAAAACTTATTATCTTACTTTACAAAAAAAAATTATTATCTTACACTTTTAATATCACACCATGCACTTCTTACATTTAAGGTCCATTTGTAACTTTTTAGAACATTTATAGAATAAAAATGAGATGAGAGAGTGGGAGTGGAGATCTAGACAAAAACTTGGAAGTAAATCATCTGTAGGTTTAGGGTTTCAGAACCAAATGTCCCCTTATACCCCTACATCTCCTTTCTTTTTGTATCTCCCCTTGTCCCCTCTTCATCTCTATCCTTTTTCAGTTAATGGTGTGCACCAAGCAAACAATATTCCTCCTCTCATTGGAGTACTGGACTACAACATCAACTGATGATACTCTTTGCTTATTCCTTGCATTTTTCTTATTTATTACTTCCTCTGTGTCATTATTAATGTTTCATTTCTTTTTTGGGTGTCCCAAAATCTCTTTTCATTTCTAAATCTTACCATAAATGAACATGTCTTCTTTAGTTTTTCATCACATATTTTTCTTCTCTCTTTCTTTTTCACCACTTATTATATATCAAATCATTTTTTCTCTTTCTTACCACACAACTATTTATTTTAATTATTTTTTTCTTTTATTTCTTAAAAATCGTGCAAAGAACCAAATGGGCATAAATTATGGGACGGAGAGAGTATCTTTTATTGTTATTTTTGTTTTGTTAATTCCTATAGTGGCTTCCAACATGAAGATTTTTAATCATTAGTGTTTTGTGACACTTTCTTTTTCTTGCAGCAAACAAAGGTTCTTCATGCCTTGAGGATTGTTAATCATTAACATCACCTGAGATGAGGATTTGGACTAATAATGGTGTAGTTTTTTTTGATAATGTTGACTAAGGTCAAGTTTTTCTTGGTGCATGCCTATTAGTCAATGATTACATGGAATCTCACACTAAGAATGTATTTTGTACAAACTAATTTCAATTATTAATTTAAATTAATGAATGTTTTAAATTTTGTGTACTTAATAAAAAAGTTTTTTTGCAGTAAACCACCATTATAATAGTTCATTTTGCAGTAAAACCACTATATCAATTAATTACGAAACAAGTATATTATAATTCTTCTGTTATCCAAAAACCAACATTGACACAACTCCGTAAGAAATTGTAAAACACGCGCCATATGTCGCGTAGGTATATAACTTTAATTCGGATATTTGCAGAAAATCACCATTATAATATCTTATATGCAGAAAACCACCATTATAATATCTTATTTGCAGAAAATCATCATTTTAACAACTAAGTAGGAAATGACTCTATTATAATATTCCTAATATCTAAAAAACCATAATTGAATATATAGGTAACGTAGAGAATGAGGTGAGGCTACAATTGTGGCTATTTTTTATTAGTAAGGCAATATATCTCTCCCTACAAAATTACGATTCATCAATTTATGATCCACACTAGACACGAAACCTAATAGAAGCATATTATCAGCTGTGGGTGCGGTGAGGCCGTTATATATGTGGCACAGAGTTGAACCGTTAAGAAATCAATATAGTACAACAATTAGAGTTTAAAAGTAGTATCATAATTAATCATATTTCATAGGGATAAGACGAGAAAAATTACTTATATAGTTATATTTGATCCGGACTGTTGAAAACGATTACACAATGATAATAAACTCTCAAACATGGGTTTCCTTTTGCATTTTCTAGCATTATTTTCTTTATTGACATCCATCAAGATTAAATTGAAGCATCATATAGCTAGTATACACTCATTAGCAGGTTAAATTATCGTATGAGCCTCTAATCTAGCATGAACAGTACAATTGGTAGTATTTTGATAATTAGTTATTAAAATGGTGGTTTTTCGTAAAACTGAAATTATAATAGTGGGTTTCGGTAATTAACTTAAATATAAAATAATATTTTATTGTCACGCTACACGCACTTCACGGAAGTTTTTAACGGAACAATGTCAATGGTGGTTTTTGGATAACGGAAGAATTATAATATACTTATTTGGTAATTAATTGATATAATGGTGGTTTACTGCAAAAGGAACTGATATAATGGTGGTTTACTGCAAAAAAACCCATAAAAAATGACATTAAGCGAAAAGGAAAAATAAACAATCATCAGTTATTCTAAAAAAATCGCCTATAATTCATTTTTAAATGTTCATTAATATCTATAGAGTTAGATCTATAGATACATGTACAAAAAACCATTAACATTTATGAACAAAAAAATCCGTTCAATTAAATACATGTACAGTTTATATATGATTTTATTGTTTATATGAAGACTACTTCTTTATATTTGTTTATTTCCCTATTTTATTATACTGCGTATGTATGACCAATTAGAGATCGAACAGTCGAACTAATATATTTTACAAGTGAACTTTAAATAATATGAACATTGTTGTACCTGCCTCCTAATTATGCACACAATTATTCCATAATAAATACAATAATTGGTAGCAATTATGCGCTCATAAACATGCTCAATTATCATGATAAGACCTCACTCTAGTTCCATCGTTTGTGGCTGGCCTATTTCTATTAAGAACAAAGCAAGCTTTTCATAAAATAAACTAGAAACACTTCTCAAGCAAAATCAAATACACCTTTACATCAAGAATTCCACGCTTTCTTGCCAAATGCATGCGTTTTGATTCAAACAAAGTGGGAATACTTCACTCTGGAAAAGCATGCACGTATAAAGTCTTGGATGATTGTTAATTTTGCTCTTCTTCATGCCATGTAATAACAACATCGTAAAGTCAAAAAGCATTGGAATATATAGTGGTGGAACCCAAAGATATTTTCTTGTTAACCTACCTTTGTTCATCATATTTTCTTTTAGCTTTTCTTCGATTATATTCATTCATTCATTGTATATGGTTTACATTATTAGTTTTCAGAAGCTACATTTACATCCTTTCCCTTTTCAGGCCTTGCTACATAAAGGCTGTCTAAGTGGAGTCTTCAATTATTAGGCATCAATGTTCAAAACATAACTTCAACTCAAAAACAAGTAGAGATTGTTGTGTACATCAATCTCTACTTGTTAATGACTTGAAGTTAAAGTAATGTTTTAAGCTATGTAATTTTTGCAGTTATACATCAACTGTACTCAATATTACTAGTATTTGGTGCACAGAAATTTATGCATGTCTGCATGATATATTTTTTATGTAATTAATTAAATAAATATATAAATAATCAAATTAACTAAGAGTATGATATGTTAATTATGATAATTATAAAAAAATGTAAGGGTAATTTTGGAAGCCGAAATGTAGCTTCAAAGTAACGGTCAATAGTGACTTGCGCTTTATTAATTCACTAGTAATTCTGCACAAATTAAATTGTGCACTAATATTGCAAAGGGTGTACGTAATTGGTAAATGGAGTTAATTGGTTACAAAGGGTAAAACTGGAATAGGTTTTTTGGCTTAAAAAAAGTAAAAAACAGTTAATAAGGATCCTTGTATTTTAAATATGCTAGTAACTTATATAGCATATATTATACAAATAGCTAGGGTCACTGCAGTCTGCAGCCTCTCCCTCTCCAAAACTAGGTCGGAGAGTACTAACTATCCCAAGGTATTTTCGTAGTCATTGAACCGAGTAATGCAGAGTAAAAATTCACTTCTCGTCTTATCTTCTTGCACCGTTTTACCAAAGGACAGAGTTTCATAGTTTAATGCATCATTATGGTTAATGTCGTTATCAACATTCTGGTTGAGATATGCCGTCTCTTAATGCAAGAATGCATTTTTGGTAAATTATATATGTAGCGATTCATCTATTTTGGTGAATTCATGAAATTCACTTTGCATCCGTATATTACAATTTATCAATGCATCAGATTGTGTCAACACATTAATGAAAATGTGAATAACACATGTTTTGCACGTGACATGTTCATGACAAACGCAATAAGTCCTGCAATCTGGTGAATTGATAAAATGAAATCAACGGATGCAAAATAGAGTCTCATGAGTCCACGTGAGATTTTCCCTATATATGTATGCAGGCATTGTTTGCAAAATAGGCATGAACCTCTTCTTGCATCCATTGTTTGCATTTTTCAATGCATCAAAAATGCAACCCATCATTGCGATCTCTGCGATCTTTCCATAGGATCGTTGGATCAATTCGATCCGACGGTACGGTGCACAATTTACCTTTTTAAAATTGTCTTTGAGATCGCAGAAGAACTGCACTCATGCCACAATATCTAAATTTTTACATTTAATTTTGAGATTACAATTTTAATCTTACAAAAGTTTCTCTTTCCATAGTAATTTGTTATTTTACTCCTGACTAATGTTAGCAATATTTATTGACGAAAGAAGAATACTAGGACTTGTTTTAAATTACAAGCACGACAAAAGTAGAATCCTTGTTATTGTTTCGTCTTGTTTGGAGACACGGAAATACCAAAACAACCGTCACGGCGAACTTCATGTGAGTAGCTTCTCAACCATGGCCGGAGTTTAAGTTTATGTCTATCCATATGTTCAACACCGACCTCTTGGAATGAATCAGGCTGCTGGTTCATGAATGAAGCAAGCAGCTTCATTTTTGGATAAGACCAAATGCTTTGTGTGTTTTGGATATTTCAAGGGAGGCAAATGAGTCGGCGGTTCTATATTTAGTTTCATTTATCATGTTACCAGTCTTGGATCAGCCTAGATGCGTCTCTTCTAGTTGTTTAAGTACTCGCCCTTCTAGTCTCTTCTAGTTGTTTAAGTTCATTTGGCTATAGTAGAGACAATAAGTACCAACTAATGAAATCAGTTGTAATTTGATTTCTGGTAGTGTAGAAAGAATAATAATGCATAAACGCATAATTTGAAAAAGTGCACAAATAATTGTTTCATAGTGTATAACTCTTAAGAATTACTCTTTGATAAATTCAAAAATCAATTTTGTAATTAAATTTCTTTGCAATTGTAAAATAATATAATGCATATTCTTCCAGTAAAGGTTTCTCAACTTTTCTTCATTTGCAAATTTCCATGATCAACGCTACATTATTCTGGTACCTGAACTGAACATTATTTAACTCAACTGTTATGTGTATTTCCGATTTCGTGTCTTAGTGGTTATCACCTCTCGCCTTTTTCCTACTATCGAAAAAAATTGAATCTTTACACCTTAAATCAAATCCTTCATCCCTCACAAGCCGACCCATTACAGAAAATGTCTCTCTTAGTCCTCCGGGCAACTCACTGAGCTGCCCCGCTGCAAACTGAGTGAGTGTTTTATTGAATGTGTGTAAAGGTGGAATCTTTGCTGTTGTTGATGGTGATTGCCATGAGTTGTGTTAGGGTTTCATCGATGAGTGTTCGATAAAAACAACAGGGTGTAAAGAAATAAGACTTAAAAAAGGAAAAGGGGATTTGGGGTTGATTTGTCCGACAAGGGTTGCATTGGGTGGCGTGCTTTGATGCAAACTGATGAGAAGTTTATGTTTGTGTTGATGAAAGGGAGAGTCTTTTTGGTTAAAACTTAAAAGGGTGTTTGGATTTTTGTAGGAGGAGTTTGCTTTTTGGGGATTTTGCAGATTTAAGTTTTTGGATTCTGGGGGCGTGCTCCTTGTTCCCTCATCAATGGATCATGGAGATTCTCTGAAGTGGGTCTGCCTTTGTTTTGAAGATTTGTATTGTTGTCACTTTGTTGAAGATCATTGAAGCTTTGTTGTTCCTGTTCCTCTGTTGCTTTTGTTGAAGATTGAAGTGTTTCTTTCACATTGGGGTTTATTGTTGGCTTCATATGATTAGAGGGTTTAAGGTTGTGTTAGTTGAGTTTTGATGTGAAAGTGAGATTTCTGGTCAAAGAGGGATATATGCTTAAGAGTCTATAAATCAGCCTGGTCATAGAGGTATTAAATGGGTTCTGTGGCTGAAGAGAAGATGAAGCCAGGCAGTGTAATTACTGGGGTTTCTACAAATCTGTTAGAAGAAATGAAAATGCTCAAGGACTTGCAAGATCATCCTGGTGCATCTCCTTTAACGCTTGTGTTTGATCTTTTTGAATGACTTCTGGTCTGGGAGTTGTTTAGGATTTTAGCTTGGAAGTTGAGAATTTGAATGTAAGGTTTGTTTTACTTTTGTTAGGTTTGATGGCTTCTAAGACGATGAACTCTGAGCTGTGGCATGCTTGCGCTGGGCCGCTAGTTTCTCTTCCTCAGATTGGAAGCCTTGTGTATTACTTTCCACAAGGACATAGCGAGCAGGTTTGTTCATTTCCTTTAGCTCTTTAAAGATTAATGATCGGATTAAACCTCAAAGTTTTAAAACATTGACTGGAAAAATTGAAGCTGAGTTTTGTTGCCTGGGAAGTCTTGGTTCATGTGATAACCTTCATACATTCGTAACCTGTGATTGCCTACAGAATCAAGCTCCTCTCATGTCATATATTTTGAATATTGTGTCACACTAACCTACTTTGAAATCACCGAAACCTAATCCCGTATGTTTGTTAAAAAGAGGCTGATTTTAATATGTTTCGAAATTCTATAACAAATTTATATGTATTTCATTTCATTTTTGTTAAAAAGAGGCTGACTTAAGTAGCTCAATTTTGATTGCGCTTTTCATTTTTTCGTGCAGTAAACTATGAATGTTCACTTCCTCAAAATACAAGTTGATATGTTGTTTGCTTGCTTAAAGTGATAGTCTATATCCCTGTTTTACGTGTATTGATGTGATTTAAACCGTTGTTTGTGCATTCCTAACCTAACGAGTAAAGCCATGCTTTCTATCATCGACAGGTAGCAGTTTCCACCAAAAGATCAGCCACCTCTCAGATCCCAAACTATCCAAACCTTCCATCGCAACTGCTTTGTCAAGTTCACAATGCTACTCTTCATGTGAGCGGTATTCATATTTAATTTAGCAAACTTCATATAAACAAATATATTTTGGAAACACGTGCGTGCTATGCAGGCTGAGAAAGAGACAGACGAAATATATGCACAGATGAGTCTTCAGCCAGTGAACACAGTAAGCTCGCTTGACACCCAGAACAATTTCGTAAAGTTTGTGAGGAAATGAACTTCGTACTCATATCTATTTTGTTCCTGCAGGAGAAGGACATTATCCCTGTTCAACACTTTGGTAGGCCAAGTAAACATCCCAATGAATTCTTTTGTAAGACTCTGACTGCAAGTGATACAAGTACACATGGAGGCTTCTCAGTGCCACGTAGGGCGGCTGAAAAGCTCTTTCCCTCACTCGTAAGATTATTGCTTATCATAAGTACTCGAGAACTTAAAATGTTGTCAGAAATTCTCTATCTTTTCATGTGTGTAAGTAACTATTAACTATGGTTTCCACTTAATGCAGGATTTCACAATGCAGCCTCCAACGCAAGAGCTTGTTGTTAAAGACTTGCATGACAATACTTGGACGTTTAGGCACATTTACCGTGGTGTGTGAAGCGTCAATTTTTTTATCTATTATAACTGCTTGTAGAGATCTAAGCCATGATTATTGTTGTGTTACTCTTATAGGGCAGCCTAAGAGGCATCTTCTTACCACTGGATGGAGCTTGTTTGTAAGTGCAAAGAGGCTCCGACAAGGAGATTCCGTTCTGTTCATCAGGTAAACTTTATTACCGATAAATAAAAATTTAATAAACATGACATTATGAATGGTCTACCATTTACTATTGAATGTATGCAGGGATGAAAAGTCACAGCTAATGGTTGGCATACGACGAGCAAATCGTCAGCAAACTACACTGCCATCATCTGTATTGTCAGCCGATAGTATGCACATTGGAGTAATTGCAGCTGCTGCTCATGCTGCGTCAAATAGAAGCCAATTTACCATCTTCTACAATCCAAGGTAAGTGTTACGGATAAGTATTTTCACTGCACTTTCCGAATTTGTTAGTCTTTATTCTGATGGTTTGAAATATATGGTTTTTTTCATAGGCAATGTCCATCAGAGTTCGTTATTCCCATGGACAAGTTCCGTAAGGCTGTGTATGGAACTCAAATTTCAGTGGGGATGAGGTTCGGAATGATGTTTGAAACGGAAGAGTCTGGCAAACGCAGGTATGCACGTGCTCTGCTTTCATGTGGAAACTGTCACATTACATGCTGTTTCCATGAATTATTAGAATTGAGTTCGATTGGGCTTGCGTAGGTACATGGGAACAATTGTAAATTTAAGTGATCTTGACCCGCTGAGGTGGCCTGGCTCAAAATGGCGTAACATTCAGGTAAAACCCTTTGACTACAATGATTTGCCCTCTTGAATCTTTGTGGAAGCACAAGTTAATACCTACTAATGGTTGAATGAATCAGGTGGAGTGGGATGAAGCGGGGTGCAGTGACAAGCCAAATCGTGTAAGTTCTTGGGATATCGAGACTCCTGAAAGTCTTTTTATTTTTCCTTCATTGACATCAAGCTACAAGCGGCCGCTAACGCCTGGATTTCACGGTATCTTGACTTCCCATGTCTTTACATTTAAACAAATTATGTTTGGATATTCCGGGGCTCCAACTCGATTGGTCTCTATACTACAGGAGCAGTGACTGACTGGGGAAGTTTGATAAAGAGGCCATTTGTGCGAATGCCGGATCACTCATTTGGAAACCAGATGGCAAACCCGTGTTCAGAGCAATTTATGACAATGCTGATGAAGTCGCAGATGATGAATCACCCTGCTAACCTTTCATCCATGCCACTAAGTTCCTCTTATAACATGTCTCCACTGCAAGATGCAAGGGCCTTAGAAGCTGTTTTAAGGCAGAACCCTAGTCAGTTAATGACCTCGGGGAACTCTTTGGCTCAAATTCAGATCAATAATCAACCCTGTCATTCCCAATCTACCTCGGGAAATTCAATAGTTGTTCCACAAGTAGCTCACAAAGAACAGCCTATCCCAGCAGTAAAATCAGAAGTTACGTCATCCGAGCCAGCTGTAAAAGACCATGGAAACCAGTTGAAGTGTGCATTTCAGCCTGTCGAGAACTTGGTAGCCGGTTCCATGCATCCACCCACTTCTATGAACCAGTCCTCGAACCAAAGCCGAGGCCAGTTTCAACAGGTGAGTCCCTGGCGATCGCCGCAGCCAACAGATTCGTCGATTTTTCAATCACAACAAATGGGACCACCTCAAGCTGATATGAGAAGCGTAAACAGCTTGCTTCCATACTTAGAAACTGATGAATGGATGGCCAATGGTATATCAAGTTATCAACCAATTCCCGAAGTTTTCAGATCACCTGCGCCGTTACCAATATACAGCTTCCAAGACTCGCCCACACTTTTTCCTGATGCAGTGAACAGTGTGGTGTCATCAGTAGGGCAGGATTCGATGGAAAATCAACTGAACAATGTAGGGAACTTTCCCCAAGGTAATCACTCACCGTCTCTTCCTCGGCAAGTTCCTGGTAAAACTAACTGGAGCAGTTTCAAGAAACCTGACAGCAACATTAACAGCGGAGTATACAGCTGCCATGGTTTGGATGGCAGCAATACTAATACGACTAATGTTGACCATTCTGTGCCAAGCACCTTTATCGAAGGATTTTGTAAAATGGACGATCCTGCATTCCAAATCACCTCTGATTGTTTTGTTGGCACAATTAGTTCCAATCAAGATATGCAGTCATATAACCTCGGCAAGCTTGGAAGCCTCACAAGCTTTCTCTCGACAAGACTTTCAAGACAATTCTAATGGCACATCTTCTAGCAATGTGGAGTTTGATGACACTAGTCTTCTGCAATCGAATTCATGGCAGCAGGTTGCACCACCCTTTCGAACCTACACAAAGGTAGATTCCAAAACCCACGTGACATGATCATTTAACTTATCTTTTCTGTCTGAGTTGTCCTTTTATTCTGAACATAAAACTTTTGCTCGCAGGTTCAGAAGACAGGATCTGTTGGGAGGTCCATTGACGTCACGAGCTACAAAAACTACAAAGAGCTGTGTTCAGCCATAGAGCACATGTTTGGCCTTGAAGGCCTGCTCACCGACCCACGCTGCTCTTCCTGGAAACTCGTATATGTAGATTTCGAGAATGACGTTCTACTCGTCGGTGATGATCCATGGGAGTAAGTCTTACCTTCGACTCATTCCAAACAAATCAGTTCAGTAACCTTCTAACTCAGCGCTAATGATGTAAAATGTCTTACCATCAGGGAATTTGTTGGCTGCGTGCGTTGCATTAGAATTCTCTCTCCAACAGAAGTCCAGCAAATGAGCGAAGAAGGCATGAAGCTCCTAAACAGCTCAGCACTACAAGGCTTTAGTAACGGATCAGCATCTCTGCCCGAAGGCGATAGCTCATTATGGGAAACCCTTGCATGATAACAAAGTCACTACTTGGGTAGTTATTCCTCCGGCATATTTTAGGTAACTGAGACTCGTGGCCTGCTTTTAGAAGCAAGAAAGTCTGTTGTAGGTTATGTAATGCTGTTGTAGACTGTAGTTTTAGTATGCAGTGTTTGAGACAGTTTACTACTGATTGACAGATGCAGATGTTTTCTCTTTAGCAATATTTTCATTGTAACTTGAGTTGCTAAAGTGATACTAACACTCCTTAACCGCTTAACGTATCAAACGAGTGCTGCACTGCTACGAACAGTTTAGGATCCCTGCCAACACCAATTAAAATCAAAATGACAAAGGCGTAGATTTGATTTGAAATAGTTTGCTTTTTTGTAATCAACCCTAAATAAAGTGTTGCAATTGCAGCAGCTCAAAACTACTTAATTTTGATAAATAGTTTATCCAAAAAAACATTTAAAGTGATAATATCATTTTAGTGTTCGTAATAAACCTTCTGCCATGTGGCATCATATGCAATACACCTCCATAAGATAAGAAACGAGCAGCTCCACTTCCACACACCCCCACAAAGAATCTAACCCTAATCTCTCCGCCTTTTATCTCCTCCACAATAACCCTTTTATCTCAGTCGAAACCTCCTTTTGCTTCAAACCCTAACCCCAATTATCTTCCTCTCCCTCTTCACCCTCCTAAAATGGCCTCCACTATAGCCGCCTCCACATCGGCCGTCCTCCGCCTCTCCCCAACCCTATTCCATCCCAAATCCAAACCCACATCCGCCACCCTCTCCCTCGCCAGAAAGCTCCCATCTTTCCGCATTTCACAAAAACCCCATCTCAGAAAATCTCCAAAACCATCCGGTGGTGCAGCCGGTGCCAGAATGAACGCTTCCGCCGCCTCCTCATACGCCTCCGCATTAGCTGACGTTGCTAATGCCACAAACACCCTCGATGTCACCGCAGCCGACGTCGAACAGATTGAAAAAATATTCTCTGATCCACCAGTCGCCGATTTCTTCTCCTCTCCAGTCATCAGCCTCGAGAAGAAACGTGAAATTCTTGACGAAATCACAGCCTCCACAACCCTCCAACCTCACACCATCAACTTCCTCAACATCCTTCTTGACATGAAACGCATTGATATCATTACAGACATCCTCAAAGAGTTCGAAATTGTTTACAACAAACTCACAGAAACTGAGCTAGCTGTAGTAACATCTGTAGTCAAACTGGAGTCACAGCACTTGGCTCAAATTGCGAAAGGAGTTCAGAAGTTGACTGGAGCTAAGAATGTGAGGATCAAGACTGCGCTTGATCCAAGCCTTGTAGCTGGGTTCACTATCAGGTATGGAAATGGACTGTCTAAGCTTGTTGATATGAGTGTTAAAACTCAGCTTGAGGAGATTTCAGCTCAGCTGGATCTTGGTGATATCAAGCTTGCCGGTGCCACTTAGTAAGAATTTCAGATTTGAGTTTCGTATATGTTTTATTTTTTTGCACTTTTGAGATTGCTTGTAGACATTGATGCTCTTTTAAATGTGTATAAAAATATATTTTTGGGAAAATTTTGCGAGTACGAGCATATGATTTGTGCAAAGATGTTTTTAAAGTTTCAAACAATAGATGGGAAAGCCTGAGTCTGATTACAATACAAGTTACAACACACAGCATTATGAAAGAATGAGGAACATGCTAGCAAACCCGATGAAAAAAGGTAAGACATGACCTGAAATTTGAAGGAAAACACATGGACATGTTTGAAGTTATATGTATGGATAAATCAACTAACAAGGGAGGGATGTATTGCTTCTGAGGTTGCCCGGTTGGACTAGGATCACCTCTGCCATTTTCGCTCTGAACATGGTCAAAAAAAGTACCATTAATACCACCAGTATTGTATAGATAGGAACTAAGGAAATGGATGGGGTTTAGAGCGTACCAAGAGGAGAGGTGCCATTCGATTTTGAGCCAGAATGAGCTTGGGAAGAAGTTCGCTGGAGCCTAGGGGAATCCTGTTTATCTTTAGTTCCTGATAAAGAATGTCTTTTCCTGAGGAAAATCTCCTTGTCAGCAACATCGGGGCTTGAGAGTGGAGAATGCCCAGCAGCATTCGCCTTGGCTTTGGCAGATTTTGTAGCTTGCATGTAACTTGGGAGAGATGAGCTTGTGCTGCTATCTCTCCTATGTTCCTGGTCAGAAACTTCTGGCTTGGGTGAGCCGAAGGATGTTTGTCTCTTGGCAGACTTTTCCTTTGATTGTTGCTCTGAGCCGTGTTTGCCATCAGATTCGTGTTTGCCATCAGATTTGATAACCGGAGATTTTTTGGCTGCGGATAGAATGGTGCGCTTGATGGATCCAGATTTCTCAGACTTTCCAGTTTTTGATTTTGTGGAGATTGAAACTTGACTGGAAGGTGTCCCCTGGGACTCTGAAAAGGTCACCTGACTCCCCGGCGATGCCTGAAGGATTCTCTCAGTGTTGCCCTCAGGTTCCGTGTTCAAATCAGATACATTTGCTTTAGATTGGTCACTTGCTTTTGTGGGTAAATGAAGGGCAGCCTCATTTTTCTCATGTTCCTTTTCATCCACCACCATGCCCTGTGCAGTAGCATTCTCTCTACAGTCAACTTCATTAGCTTTCCCCTCATCCACCAAACCCGACTCAGTTTCAAATGCATCAGTACCAGTGTTTGTTTCTGACACCCCTTGAGACCTCGCACCTGTTGAATCTACCCTATCTAACTCAACTTTCAAGGGCTCAATCTCCAATCTGTCAGGTGAGTCAAGAGTTGAGCTAATAGAAAGCTCGGTGACACACTCTGATTCACAAACTTGATTACTGGTATGCTCGGCTTGGCTTTCCTCTCTGTGGTTGATAATGATATCATCTTCACTAGAAATGGCTGTTTGGTCATTCAAATCAATTTTAGAACAATTAGTCACCACCACCTCTTCAGTTTCCACATTCTGTGGGGAAGAAATGTAATCCATGGCCGATTTTGGAACTGAAACTGGCCGTTCTTCGACTTCATGTTCCATTGGTGTCGAGTCATGGTACACAACAGCCAAGTTGGTATCTAAAATTGGCTCTATAACTCCGGCATCCCGAGCAACTGAATCTGATAAATTTGCCAACAGTGGAGCTGAAACCAGCTCAGATTCTGTCACAAGCATATTATTGGGTTGTTCTTGAGATCCTGAAACAATGTCTTCAGTTTTTGTCTGGACTTGTACTACTTTAGCTTCCACTTCAGTCTTGAGTTCTTCACCTAGCTCGACTATTTCAGCGACTTCAGTCTCAGGCTTTTGGGCTTGCTCATTTTCGGATTCAATCTCCTGCTGAGAATATTTGCTCGCTGTAACATTTAGTTGATGATTTACTGAATCTTTCTCAGCATCCGACTCAACAGTTTCAATTTCTTCTGATATATCTTGTTTCTCATTAACTGGATGATTTACTGAATCTTTCTCAGCAGCCGACTCAACCAAAGATGCTGAAAATGAATCCATATCAGAGTTGGTTGAGGTTAATTCACCTATGTTTGTTAGTTCTGTCTCTTCGGTGATATCCAATTTTGAGAATTTACCGCTCGAAGAGGGATCCACAAAGTCCTTGGCATCCAAGAATATCTCATTTTCTTGATAATCATCTACAATAATTTTATCCTCTTCCTCATGAATATTTTTTTCTTCACACCCCTGACCAATATGTTTCACCTCCTGAACCATTTCGTTCCGTTCATTTAGATCATCTACTGCGCCAGGTGATGCAAGAGACGTCCACCTTTCCAACCAAACCCAAGTCGAGTCCCGGCTTAAAGGATCACATTTAATTTTGTTCTGTTTAGACTTTGGGGAAGACTCTAGGAGCTTGAAATAAATACTAAGAGTGTCAGCCAATGTCAACGTTCATATGAAAATTCTTACAGAACTCAGATGACTTGAAAAGAACAGAAATCTAACCTGACGAGCAAAGCTATTTTTGAGAAGGTCAGTCATGGAGGTGTAAGTTATTTCAGGTTTGCTTTTAGACGATGTACCATCCTGCCACAAGCAAAACACAAGTGAGATTACTGATGTCACAAGTTCAATAATTCCAGCAAAGCAGTAATACGGTGTACATTAATGCATAATCCATATTTGCAAGCGAGCTCATCCCATGTATCAGAATATATACCAAAAGATAATTAATGATGGGACTACAAAAATGTACCCAAACTTAAAGCCCTTCACCTGATGACAACTTTTATAGACCTGTCTCTTAAGGGGACAGACTCGGTAAAAACTAGACAAGCGGCTGTAATAATGAATGCCATAACTGACGCTATACTAAGAAAGCTTTGCTTCTATTGTTAAAGTTTTTGCTTTAATTAATAGCTCACATGTGTGAGGCAGGTAGTTAATGAAGGGAGGTAGATACCTTTCTTGTATGAGCATATCGAGCATGAACCATGACTTGCATCTTTGCAATGGCGTGTACACATCTTAGAGCTCCAACTGCATGGCCTCTAACCAGATGTCCTCGTACCATAGCTTGTAACTTGATTATACTTTTAAGTTCTTTATCTGCCTACAGGAGAAAACATGGCATGTTAAAGATCGCATAATATGCTACTAAGAGTAAAAAGGATTACAGGGAAATACCAGAAGTCCTCGAACAGCTGACTGGATAATGACCACATCAGATTCATTTACAGCGAGGACAGCTTCATACTGCCCATTCTTAGGGTCAGTTAAACCATCAGTAACGCACAAGTCTACAGGATCTGACTGCTTCTCAGTTTTAGGGACAGACACATCATCAGCAGCAACATATGAATCTGCTGAGGCTGTGGTTGGCCGCTTCTCAGTCTCAGAATATTTGTCAACATCAGGTACACACAAATCTGTGGCTACCTGCGGTGACGGTGGAGTCTTTTCGTCCAACTGAATGGAAGAATCCTTCTCAGAAACAATGGACTCATTTGCAGCTGATTGTATGTTCTCCTTCTGCTCAAGCGAAGGGGTCTCCGCAATCGCGGAGTTAGTCACAGCTTGGCTGGTCGAAGATTTCTTTTTAAAACTCCACCCTTTTTTCACTTTCAAACTTTTTGTCGGAATCTGACAAATTGCAAGCATCATCAGTCAGATTGAATCCCTTAACTATTTTCTATTGTCATCCTAATAATCACTAATCACATCGGAAATTACAATGAATCTGTACATTTACTAAACATCCATATTATCCTACGCATCCTTTTCCTCCTATAGATAATTTTTAGCATTCACATCAGCAACAAAAAATTGTGCATATGAAGGTTTTTAATACACAACATTTAATTTCTATAGACGAAAAAAGAACATTGAGCTGGCATTGATCTACCGTGCATAATCCTTAATGCCATTTCATAACATAAATCTATATCAAGCCGATAAATTAACAAAAACTAGAGCCTTTCTTATTGCATCCAACTTGATCTAAATTCCAAAATCCAAACACAGCAAAAATCCAAAATCCAAAATCTCTCCAACAAGCATAACACACCTGAAACCAAATCTCCCTTCAAAACCCAAAATCACATAAACCACAACACCAAAGCCAAATCCAACCAAGACCCAGAACTAAAGTCCCCACCAGGACCCCAAATCCACATTCAAAATCAATACTTGCTGCAAAACAAGATATACCTGATCAACTGGGCCAGCTTCATTTGACTCAACAGAACTGCCACCGCAGGCGATGAACCTCAGACAAGATGTCGATTTCCCCATGATGTTCGGAGACTAGGGTTACTTCTTCTATCTCCAGCTACTGCGCTCTGCAGCTCTTCTGATGGATCGGACCGAGCTGTCTCGTCTCGGGAGTTGAGCTTGAGATACTAAAATTTTATTTATTCATTTTGAAAGATGAAATTATGCTAAAGCGGACTTCAAAGAAGTCTTTCAATTCAACTCATTTGGTTGGAATCTCAATTTTATTTTCAGCACTTTAAATCTCAAAAATAGCCTCGCAACAAGGAACAGGTAAAAAATTGAATATCGAGGACAGGCGTTTGAGTGTGTTTCGAGTTCGGACATTTGAAATACTCATTAAAGTATATCATAAACATTATTAATTTATTCATGATTTTTTTTATTTAGGAGTAATTGTAAAAAAAATCATCATCGTACTAGAACATATTTCTGTATATCACTTTTATAATGTAATATTTCAAAAAACACTTGTATGATTGCTTATGTTAGCAATTAAGTAATAACAAAAATGGTTAATTGTATATAGAAGTGATTATAGAAGTGTGAAGTTAAAAACGTATATTATATGAATGAATAAGAAATATATTACTGTATTAAGAAAATTAATATATTTAACAAAATATTTGATCAGATACATATTAAGTTGCTACATTGCTAACAGAGGTGATTGCAAAAGCGTTTTATAGAAAAATGACATATAAAGGTAGTGATGTAAAATACTCTCATTAAGCGAATAATTTATTAATATCAATCATTTAGTTATATCTATTTGTAGAAGAAGTTTCCATGAACACTAATAATGATTTAAATATAAGGCTTCAACAACAATCTAATGGTATATGCAAATTCAATCATGTTATATAAGTATAAATTTGAAAAATTGATCAAAATCAATAATTGTGTTTTAGTACTACAATTGCATATAAAATTCATTCCCCAACGAATATCTCAATCCATACATGTGACCGTTAACACATTGCCGTTGTGTTTAATAAAACTTGGTTCGATAAAGTTCTGTCAGCTAATTTGTTTAATGAGTTTTGGGTGACAGTTGTTTGTGTCACCAACGACCTGTCAACGAGTTTTGATTAAAGACATGTTGTGTTTTTTGGGTCTAGAAGAGACAAGTTTAAGTGTAAATAATACATTGAAGTATTTGGAAATGTTCATCCGGACAACCTTTTTAATTTAAATAGAACTAGTACTTTGTGCATGTATTATATTAAATGTGTTCATTCATATAACTTATTGAAACCAATTACAAATGAGTACATGAAATAAATAAAAAGCAATAGACAAACGAAAATCTAGTTGTACTCATTTCGTAGTAGAAATCCGTCTGTCAAAGCCTTCTGTGACACAAAAGAGATAATTTCTGTCTCAAAATAGAGAAAGCTGCAGGAAATTCCATACCTTTGGCCTCTGCCCATCTCGCCGCTACCATCTTGATCAGCTGATCCGCTCGCGCTCCAAAACCTCCTAAAGACGCCCATTCGCCGAACAACTAGCTTCATACCTTGCAATCTTTGTCTTCTGCTCTCCTGGCTGCCTCCCCTGACCCTATCCCTGCACCTCCCACGAAAGGAGATACAATAGATACGTCTACACAAAGATCCCTACCATCATCCCACGCCGGTACAAAAATATCTGCTGGCTTTTCTCCCCCATCGAGAAGGCCTGGTACCTCTAGTCTAGGCCCCATGTTAGCCTCCCTGAAAAAGGTGTATAAAGCATCTCTCACCGCATTATGTCTTCTAATCCTCCTTCCACCACCAGGACAATGAGAATGATCGCCGGCTGTGTCAGATGTATGCAACCCTGAACATGCCATACAAGGTCGAGAATTCGCAAACACATCGTGCCCGTACGGTATTTGAGAGCCAAACGATACGCCGCCGGGTTCATACGAAGCCCAGAAAAAGGCGCAGGTATCGCCGTTGTCCAAATACCACTCCCTAAAGCCGAAACTGCATCCACTAGGATATTCATTCGGGCTCCTCCCCGAACTTTGATCTCTTCCCTGATGACTTCTGCAGCCAAACCGGTGAGCCACTGTTGTGGCTTAGCCTTCGCTCTCAGCTCCTCTAATCTGATAGGAGAAAACGGACGAAATCTCAAATTCCACTCATCAAGTAAGACACTACACCTTGATGAAGAGAATGAATCCTTCGTAAGCATCTCCCATAAAGTCCCCGCCTGCACTAGAGATGCCACAGCTGCCGAGAGAGCTACATCATTTCCCATAGGAATCCCTAACCCACCAAGTTTTAAGGGCAACCCTACTAATCTCCTTTGCTCCGTCGTAAAACCTGTGTTCCAAATATGAACCAGACTCTTATGCACTGCAACATCAAAAGAACGAATCGAATTTCCAATCCAACTAGGCTGTGAACTCCTCAAATTATACATCATCTTCGGCATGCCAACGCAAGCACGAAGAAGTAGTAACTCCAACTGCGGATTATCCAATTTAGACACTTCATCTAAGATGGCTTGAATAACGCGGACTCTCTGCCCCACCACCTCATCAGCTCCTCTCCCATTAGCTGAAATAGGATTACCCAATACCGATAAAGTCGGAGAACCCGAAACCACCACACCGTCTAGCAACTCCGGACACTGGTCAATACCAACATCAGGCCACCACCATACGCATTTGCTATGGTTTACAACCAAGCAAGTTGTGGCCCAGATTCCAAGATAACTTGAAATGCTGTCACTAAATCCTCCCGACGACCCATTAAAATACCATCATCCAGATACCAGGCGTTAAGCAACAACCGAGGACACAACTCTCCAACCCGACGAATCAATGGCTGTAAAGCAATGGCAAACAATAAAGGTCCCAGAGGATCGCCTTGTTGCACCCCACGACAACTATAAAGGACTGAATCCCCAACGTAGAGCGACGCATGACATCCATAACAATACTCAACCCAAGCGCTCAGTGATGGAAAATGTCGCCGCACTCCTTCTAAGAAAGCTCCTCTGCTGACTAGATTGAAGGCATTTGTGAAATCCACCTTCAGAACTGCCAAACCCTCATCATTCGAATGTTTCGCAACCAAGTGGTTCAACGAATGTGTAATAGCCTCTGCCGCCCCTTTCACACCCACACCTAACTGAAATGGCAACAGGTGAGTCCTGGCTGAAATGCTGACAACCCTTAAAGCCACTCTCGATTTAAAATCTCTTCGTCGATATGATTCAAGTATTTGTATCGAATGGTTCTAAAACCATAGTTCGCAAATTGATGGACAATACAGATATTGACAAATTATCCGCATATGGTTCATGCACCGGTCAAAGATAATTATAGTTTTATAATATGGTTCATGAACCACGTAGTGAAAATGTATGAACCATACAAGCATTTTGCATATTATATCAAAACATTCAATAAACATCAACCACTATTGGATTATGTATCAGAAACTTAGTATTATTTGTGTATGTAGCGTACACAACCACTATTGAACCATACACATGTTTTTTTCATATGCAGCGTACAACATCAATGTCAGTCTTCCATTCTAAATCGACTTTCAACTCGTTGTGGCTCGAACACAGTATTCGCACAGTGACTTCCTTAGCTTATCTAACACTTTTTCTGAACTAGCAAAAAAGCATTCAACGTGAGATTATATGTTCAAACGAAACACAAAATAGTCAGCGAGTATGGTTCAATAAATTATTAAACATGGTTCATGAACCATAATCCACAATTATTAGGACCATACTAATCGAGTATGGTTCAACAAATTATTAAACATGGTTCATGAACCATGTCTATATATTTCTTGAACCTAGTTAGAAACCCTAGAAATCGTAGAACTCTACACGAAACCCTAGAAAACCGTAGAACTCTACACAAAACCCTAGCATAACACACGAAACCGTAAGAAACTTACAAGTCGAGCGAAGACATGTGCGCGACTGTTGAGCGTGGCCGGCGCGGTTTAGAGTATCGGTTGCGATTGAAATAGTAGAAGGAAGATGAGAGCGGGGGATGAGGATGTGTCGGACGCCATCGCATGTAGCTTCTTCGTCAAATTCGGAGGTTGTTCACGATTTCAAAATGACCTAAATTTTTGAGTGAATCGAGGGATTCACCAAAACAACCTCTTTGTTATTTTCCCAAATTACCCCTATTAATTAATTACGAATTTTTTTATTCCATATTTGGTTAGTTTAAAATTGATTTGGTTAAAAATCTGGTTCGTTGATCTGTTTTTATCAAAGGCTTATAATAGTGTATATTTTATACACATAAGAGACTATACTAGATCCCTTCCCTACATGCATAAAGATTAGTTTTTGAATAAAATATAGCAATCTCAATCATTTAATGAATATTCTCATTTGCAATTGCTTGCAAATTGAATGTATAAATGAAAATTGATATATCTATACTATATATAAAGTGGGAAGGGGTGAATTGACGGTTTCTTTTGAAGCCACAATTCACTTTCCTAAATTACCTTTATTACGCTTTATATTTACATATTATATATAATAATTATACACTTATAATAAACTATATGACGTGCAATATTTTGTGGATGCAATCAAAGTAATTTATAATCCGATAAGTATATCGGGTCGTCCACGGAGCAAACTAAACTTATGCACTAGTTAAGGATTAATTTTTGTCTAGCTACCTGAGCAAATGTTGGTTTGATTTTGTTTTGTAAATTTTATCGATTCAACGGAGTTGAAATATATATAAAGAGAATTCCAGGTATAAGTTACTTGTTCAATGCATCCAACCTAAGATTCATACTTGATCTATATCGCTAAAGCTTTGCTGAATATCATTCATGCTACAAATCAAAATACTAAATTTTGTTTAGGATTAGATTCGTATCATTCATATAGTTAGGCTTCACTCTTCCGATTTGTTAGCCTACTCAAACTCACTTTTAAACCACCAACTTCCGTTGCATGACCAAAAGAGGATGTTCGGGTTAAATTATAAATATTCAATAATCGTATGACTCATGCTACTTCCGCAGTCATGAGAGTATGATTCAACTAATCTTGTATGCACTCTAGACACCTATCTTCCGATATGATGTAAAGCTAATAATTTGACTGAGGCATTTTATCAAACACCTAGCAGGTACAATTATCGAATACAAGATAAGTAACAAAACTACTAGCAATTCATCTCATATAATGTTCATGTTGTGAATAGTAGTGTTGGTTACATTGAACAAGACAACCTAGACCATGGAATAGAGGGATTACTCACTAATCATACTGAATTGTTCCTTTGTATCCGAAATATCTAAATGTTTCAAAAACAACGAAAGCAAATACAATTCGGAGGATTACAACCTTGTTATCCTTCTCTAGATCCTCAGATTAAACCCTTTTCCCTTTCTTCCCTTTTCGTCTGATTTGTCTTTTCTTTTTCTTTCCTCA
>QZGG01000524.1:0-130000 GCA_006409495.1 Sedum album
ACAACAAGTCTGTCGATAATTTCTTTCAACATTACAGCTTTGAAGTGCCAGTCCTAGACATTTGCTTTGTGCATCAGATATTCCAAAACATCCACTTTGGGTACCAGCAAACTCCACCTGAATCATCGCATCACATTACCCAAATAAATCACATCACATCCAACCCTCATAGACACGGTCAACACAAAAACTACATATGCTACATTGAATAATCGCCCGGTTTCAATACAAATTGTACATATACTGCATAAAAAACGAGTGAGTCTGCCAATGAGACATCGGAGTATATCATTACTCTATTCGAAAATAGAGCCATGAGCTATTACATTCACTTCAAATCACAAATGTTAACTCAAGCTAACACCAATATCACATAAAACAATCCCTGAAACCAAATTTCATTCTTCAAGCAAATCAAAGCAGAGAATCATCTACTAAAATCCGGTTCCAAATAGTCTAATAACACTCAATCAATTTTCAATGCGAGAGAGAATTGAAACAAAAGCATTGGTTCACCTTGGAGGTGTGAAATGAACTCCGGAAAGGTCGGCATTTATGCGCAGACAGTGCAACGGAAGCTCTCAGATCGCCGGAAATCGTCATTTCCATACCCTCCTCGAGATCGAAGGGCAGTCTCCTCCTGCAATTTCGGCGACCCAAATTTCTTCAATTAAGGAGATTAGGGTTTCTCTGGCTGAGGCTGAGCTGATGCGTTGATAATACCGAGGCTCAGAAAACCTAAAACTCATCCAACGGTGTCGTTTCAGTGTGAACCTTAATTTCCACAGTTTTCCTTTTTTGAGTTAGTTTTGTGTGACGGGAGAATTAGACGAATTTATATTATGAAATAATACAATTTGGATTATTAGATTTGTTCATTATTATTTTTTATTGATATCTAATTATTTATATTAAGTTGTACCGAATTAATTAATTACCTATTTTTATCGGCGGATTGAGATTCAATCAGCTTACAGCATTTTATAGTAAATGTAAATCTCACAAACTAGCTTCCTTAATTAAGTGTAATATTTTGATCTTCCACCGCCACTAAGCTGAATTGCTTCTGTTCCCTGGAGTGAGCCGGCGGCTGGTTCACGGATTCGTTATTTCACCGCCGCCGATGCTCTGTTTTGTTCGGTTGTTGTTTGCTGTGTTATGGTGAGGTTGTTGCTTCTTCATCTGGGTGGATTGGTCTTCTTCTGTTTTGGTTGTCCTGCGATCGTTTGTAACGGTGGCAGGTGCGTCGCTCGGTTTTGGTGATCGCTGGTAGTGGTGATCGTTTTGGTGGACGTCTTCAGGTCCCCTGTTTTGCTCGTTTCTTTATGGCTGTTTTGGTGGTGGTCTGATTGTCCTTTTCAATGGTGGCCTGCTCTGATGGTCATTCGCTTGGATGTTATTCGTCGCTCAGTTGCCGGTGCTGCAGCTGCTGGTAGCGTCTCTTCGGTGGGGCTGGCCTCCTGGTTCGGGTGGGGTGTGGCTGCCTCTGTTGGCGGCGTCGACATGCTCCTCCTTGCCGGTTGTTGGTTCGCCTGTACCGAGTGGTTTCAACAGCTGGACGCGTGTCTAGCTAGTAGATAGCCCGTGACTTTCCACGTGTCTCTCTGGACGCGTGTCTTGTTATGGGAGTGTAGACAGCTGGTATGTCTACACTTGCTTCTTTGCTTTGCAGCTGTTTGGTTAGTTGGGATGGCTGGACAGTTGGAATGTTTTTTGACAACCTCTAAGGTTGCTGTATGACACGTAGTGGACGCGTGTCATCTGCCGACATTATGATCAGTCCACATTTTTGGTTAAATTTCCTGAACTGGCCGGTTCACCTCCGTCTCGTTTGAACCAACCACTTATAGTCCATGTCCACTTCCCATCCGAGATTATCTTTTTGAAAATTCAAAGGCGTCATCATTTTATTATCACTGCCGTCTCGGATGATAGTCTTCATGGACGTACTTTTATGGATCGTTCTGGAAAGCTGGTATTCTGGGATATCTTTTAAAAAGTTTAACGTTCATATCATTCGCTGTTCACTGACTTCTTGGATTGCCGGTTTTTCAGAGTGGTTGTGCTCACAATCTCGTGCTTCTGTCATATTTGTTCGCCGATTTTTTGGTACTGAGGCGAAGCATCTCGTCCACATTGTGCTTAGTTTATTTTATTCATGTGTTCGAGGTCTCCATTCGTTTGTCGATTGGGTTTAAGTCCTCTAGTATGTACCGTCCGAGTCTTTGTACTCTTCTTATCAAAAAAAAAAATTAAGTGTAATATTATAATTAATTTTTATTAAAAAGAATTATTAATGGCATTTCAGTAATAAAACTGAAAACAAAGGTCCCTGCTTTAAGTGGCAAAAGATCCACCTCGCCTGGGGATCCGAAGTCCGAAAATCGAATTCTCCATCCAAAGCCAAACAGAATTTTTGCCGCAAAATCAGTGTTTGAAAATTACAAAGAAGCCCTCAAAGTTCTAAACTTAATAAATACAAGCATACCAAAATCAAATCATAAGAATTGGCAACGCTGCGCTTGTTTATTTAATTGTTACAATTGTCATGCTTCCTACATTGTGTGTTTGACTTAAGGTTGCTTGTGAAATATATATTTGTTATTTATCAAAGTCAGACGAAGTCCAGACAATTGGGATGACATCCTTGTCATTATCAATAAATGGGTCTTGCAAGTTACATGTGAATCATGAATATCTGTTTTTGTAAATTTCGAAAGTTTGAGGACTCATGTGAAATTGTAATGATAACATGTGTCTTGTGGGGTAGAACAAAATAAGTTTAGGTGACATAATCTCCTTATCCTATTGAAAGCCCCCTTTTCATAAAACAACAAATGAAAAGCCCACTTACATGGCCCCAATGAGATAATATCAAATGTTGTCTTTGTGCGTGTTTTTGATTGAATTCGAGTTTATTATTTCAGCGAATATATTGATATTGTTCAATATTTGTGGTTTTACAATTAATGTTGTGCATAATTTTTTATTTATAAATATCAAAGAAATTTTTAATTTTACTGCTAGTAATATCAAAGAAAGACTTGTAATCTGATTTTTTGTCCAATTATACTAATTTAGTATGAATTCGTAATTTATAATGATATCAGAACATAGCGACAGTTCGGTTTTGTTGATCATTTCATATACTTTCAATGCGAATGCACTTTAAAATTTTAATTATCATCTTAGCTTTTGAGACTTTGTAGGTTGTGTGGTATAGATGATCAATGGTCCCAATGGACTAGTCTTTAATGTACATGCCTAATCTTATGTACTCTTCTAGTTTAGAAAAAGGAAACCAAATAAATAAATCTGCACGATTTCCACGAAATACTAAAATAACAATAAGATACATATGCAGTATGAGCAGAAATCTTAAATCATATTTACCCAAATGTTGACTTGACTAAACACCCAATACTTTTATTGATGAGTGCAATCAGTGCAACATTCTAGATATGAAATTCTATTTATAATTAAATATTTTTATGAGAATAATAATTCTTAATAATTAAAATTTCATCTCAAATATTTTTAGTACATAAATACTAATTGAATCAATCCATATGTATTGCCATGTAGGGCTGCTATATAATCTATATCCAATTTTTATCTATAATTATCATTTTGTCTAATTAATCAGGCATGAAATGGGTGCACAGATCAGACAAATATAGACTTTTGTTTGCAATTTAATGTTCTAGACCCTTGAAATTTGGAGTTCAAAAATACAATTTTGTGTTTATATACAAATTTGAACATTACAAAATTCTAATTTATGATTACTGTAAATGCACTCACTATTAACAACCAACTAGAAACAATTTTAAACTCTAAGCTCTGCATCTAACATTATTCCTATTGAATGCTATCAAACAATAACAAAATAATGCACATTTATGCTCTATTTGGTTGCATGAATAAATGAGTGGAAAAGAAATTTGAATGGAAAATTTAAAGAAAAATATTAGGGTGTGTTTCGTTGAAACAAAGAAAATAAAAAATAAAATAATGTAAACTTTTTCGCTCAATTTTTCTATGAAAAATTAATTTTCTTTACATTTTCCTTTAAATTTTCTTTTCACTACTTTTTTCCGTATCTAAACGGAAGGTAAATCTCCCACATTTACAAACAATACTCCGTACTACTTTATAACTAATCAAAGATGTCAACAAATGAATTACAAAATTCAAGACATCTGAGTGGCAATAATGTAAATAAGGTGGATATTTAGTGTCATAATTTATAACTCTAAACCTCAAAATGAATGAAATCAGATCCTTCCATCATTCATATTTATTAGTAGGACCCACTTTGTGTTTGCTAGAGTAGCAATCAAGCATATAATTAACTTATCAATTTAATTTAAATGTCATTCTGGATTATTTCAACCCCGGAAATCGTGTTGTACAATTATGACATCTTTATTTTCTCTTAAATATGAGAATATTTACTGGAAACTGAAAAAAATGAATTGACGTTTTCTATTGGCTACTTGCTTTTCCGCTTAAATAATGTATTAACTATTAGTGTGAGATTATTTTAGCTATTTATATTATATTAATGTACATATTGTTAACATTGCAAATAATGATAAATGTACAGAAATGAATGGAAAAGTTGGAGTAGAAGTATAAATATTTGTAAGAAAGTGGAACACAATTTCAGATTAATAATAATTCAAGAATGTGATCTAATCTAAAAATAATTGTCAAATCCAACTATTTTTATTTTTAAAAATTCAATTTATTGAAAATTAACTTAATTTTAATCATTTGATTTTATCCGTAAAATAAATTATAAAAATATGTATTTTTGGTAAAAAAGAAAGGGAGAATAAAGAGAGGAGAGATGTTGACAAAAGTGATGTCAGTGTTGTAAGAAAGAGGTGTAGAATGAGGAGAGGTTAGTTGTTTTGTTTTTGTGAAGCGAAGATTTCTTATCTGACTTCTCTCTCCTCTCCATCCCTCTCCGAATCTTCTTCACATTCTCTTTCTTCACTGGCCCCCAGAACCCAGATCGAAAATTCACCCAAACCCCGATTTCAATGGTACTTTTTCATACCAGCTTACTTTGTTTTCTTTTTCATTTTTTATTTTTAAATCCTACTTTTTAATTAGTTTGCTGAATTGATGGTTGTTGCTATTGTACTGAGTATCAATGTTTTGTTTTGTTTTGGTTCAGTGGTTGTGAAATTGAGGATGTCTGATGATGCATGATGGCTGTAAGCTGCTTGAGATGATGCCCTCAAGGTATTTCTTTTCTAAAAGTTGTATTCACTTTTCACCAATTTTGGGGATTTTTTTGTTTTTAGGTTTCTGGGTTTTATTGGCTTCTCAATTTGGGGTTTTCTGGAAATGGGGTTTTGCGTTTAATTGTTGGATTTTTGTGCCTGATGCTCAAACTGTTTGTGTTTTTTGATTGTGAATTGTTGTGAGTTTAGGGCTGGATAGTTGATGAATTTTTGGAAGGATCCAGTTCTTTGATTTGATTGTGAAGGCTCCAAATTCTTATGATGACATTGTAGATTAAATTACTGTCCTTATTTTTTCTGTAATCAATTGTTACTGGTGTGAGTTTGGATGCTTCTGTTTCGGGTAGTGAATACGTTGCATTGTAGTTCCAGATTATACATTTGGATCCTTCATTAAATCACTCGATGTTATTATTACTAGAATTTAATGCAATTCCCAGTCGCCAGTTAAATTGAAATGAGTTCATGTAAGAGTATTTTTGCTGCTTGAACTGAAAATATGGGTGAGGTTTGGTGATGTTCAGATGCATCTATCTATATAAACTTCCTGTAATTCAGACTTCAGGATACTCTATCTTGTAAGTTGTAACTCTGTCATGGTAGGATGCGCTTGTTGGTTGTGACTTGACGGCTGACGCATCCATAAAAAACTTAACTTGTTAGCTTGTTGGTTTGTTGTTTTCATTCAGCTGTATATGCTCAGTGTCACACTGTTATCCGATTACAATCTTTTATTAATTCCTGAACAGTACGTGTGGACAGGCTGGAGTGCTGCGACTAATTTATGAAAGCTAATGATTGCAGGGATGAGAGTGAAAGAGAGTGAAAGAGCAGTATAGAAGCTACTTTTAAGGTTATCATCCAATGGGGGATCTTAATAATGATTCCAACATTGGTACATGGCCTCTTTATTATGGAGATAAGCCCCCTAGCGACGGGCAGCTTCACAATTCTCAGTGTCGTATGACGATAGCTGATTCTTATTTTGGGTATCATACTGAAAATGTGAGGCAGAAAATGCTCGAACATGAAGGAATTTTCCAGAACCAGCTCTATGAGCTGCATCGCGTGTATAGGGTTCAAAGAGAAATGATGGATGATCTGAAAATGAATGAACTGCAAAAGCAAAGCATGGCCTTGGAGACGTCAATGTCCTCATGTTCAGCTTCTCAGAGACCAGATGCTCAACTAGGGCTTAATTCTTTACCCTTTTCCTTTCCGAGTTCAAATAACGTCCAACCGGCTGTTGTCGGAGCCAAAGATTCCCAATCTATTCCAGATTTTTTAAATGGTAGACACCCACAGAATGGTATGGTTTCACACAGCAATCCAGGCCGCCGAAAGAACTGTGAGGTAGAGATATTAGAGTGCAGACCCTCAACAGCGAGAAGAAAATTTGATCTTGAACTCCAACCTGATGAATATATTGATGTAGAAGAACCAAAATACCGCTCCAATGGGGCACATGGTGCGTCACATCCAATTTCTAACGGGAAATTTGAAGTTCCACCTTCCAGTAGCAATAGAATGCTCTTCAGTCGGTCTGCTAGGATTGACAACCAAGGGGAAGAAGCTAGACGGAATAACAATGAAAATGGCTTGGCAAACTTGAATAGGGAGATTCTGACTCAAGGACAGAATTCATCGTCACTTAACTTTGTTGGGAGTAACTCCAACTTCCTATCGAACCAACAATTATTGTCAAAGTCACATTTTCATTCTGTCCCTTGGGAGTCTATGCCAAATTCTCACTTTAGGCATGATGCCAGTGGTTCAAGAAACTTTACTATGGCTCCTAGAGAGAACAGGAGGGAATGGTCGCAGATACTTGATTCAGGTTTGAGATTACCTTCCATTTTTGTCAATTATCAGATTTTGAATCAAATGTAGCAGAAATTTCATTTATGAAATGTTTTTCATTTTTTCGTAATATTGATCGTTATCTGCAGCTCGAAGTAAAGGCCACCCGAATGTTTCCTCAAAAAATTTGCTCCCTGAAAACATTGATTTCTTCAACAAAGATAGAAATGAATCTTATTTTCAGATCAACCAAATCAAGGCAGAGCATTGGAGGGAAAGATACGAAGGTGGTCCAAAACAATCTAGAAATAATTTTCTTAATCGCCTCAATACCCCTCACTTGGACAAATCTTTTAATACATCCAAGGCGCCTTGGGAAAGCTCAGGCAATTGCGTTTCTCAAAAAACGGTAACAGCTGAAGCATATCCCTTTCTCAACTCGAGAAGTACATTTACTCAGAGCTTGCAGTCTTCAAGCAACGGGACTCAGGCTCTCGGAGGAAGTTGGCATATTAATTCTAGCGTAAATGGGACGTATCAGAATGGTTTTTCCAAGGGATCCTCTTCAGGGTCAGGACCAGCATGCTGCCCCACGATAGGTTATGATTATATTCATCGCATCAACGATTCTTATGTGCCATCTGGTGCTAGTGTTAGTCAAAGTGGTTCAGTAAAATTCAAGGGGTTGACTTGTGTTGAAGCAAGCCCAGCAAAAGGAATTGACTTGAACATAACAAGTGTAGATTATGATGATAGATCCAATCAGGACGCTGTTGCGTACTTGCCATGGATGAAGTCTAGCTCAGGTTTGAATAGTGGGAATAGGACTGTTCAGTCATCTAACGGCTCTGTCATGAGGAAAAACACTGGAACAGTCTCAACTGCTCATGACATGGCAACTACTACAGCTAAAATGATTATGGGAGTTCCAATTTTTGGAGATTCTCATCTATTGAAGGGACCTTTTTCATGTCGCCCAATGCTCACTAAAGCGAAAGAGGTGGAAAAGAATGGAGGGGTTCGAGGTTTTGATATGAACATGCCTTGCGAATATGAAGAGAAGGATACAGAACCTCCTGTTGTTAATAGGAAAAATGTCATTGACCTGAACATGTGCGTAGCGGATGATGATTCTGTGATGGAAATTCAGACTCCTTGTAGTCATCCAGAGAAGACTGTCCGAGATTTTGACTTAGAAGCTTCTGGTGATATCGAGGAAGAAGATATGATCCAACTAAAGCAGCAAATTTCTGAAAACTCAAATGGCAGTCTTGAAATAGCTGCAGCAGAAGCAATTGTTGGCATATTATCCTGCAGGAAATCAACCATTGCTGATTCTCCTAGAAACCCTGGAGAGGCGGCCCCACCAGATGTCTTGCTGTGGTTTGTTGACATAGTTTCATCATGTCCTGATAATTCTAATAAAGTGTTGCCGGAAAAAAGTGAGGAAGAAATTGATTACTTTGAGAGCATGACTTTACGGTTGGCGGAGACGAAAGAAGAAGAATATCTCCCTGAATATCCAAAGCCGCCTGAACCAGAAGAAGAAATGGGTACAGGCCTTTACACAACTAGAACTCGAAAAGGGCAAGTTCGGCGAGGCAGGCCAAGGAGAGACTTCCAAAGGGACATCCTTCCTGGGTTGACTTCACTTGCAAGGCATGAGGTTACAGAAGACCTTCAGACATTCGGAGGACTGATGCAAGCCACGGGACATTCTTGGCAATCTAGCCTAGCAAGACGAGCTGGTCCAAGAAGAGGTCGGCCAAGGTTGACACCAGTTCAGCCCCCAAATCCTGTTTCAACCCCTAACTTTCCGTCACCATCTTGCTCACCACTTCCACCAAAGGTACCTACTAGCCGTTATTCCTCCTTATCACCCCAGAAAAGGACGACAACAGTTCATAAAGAAGTGATGAACATGGAGGAGGTTCATGGAAACCTTACTGGGTGGGGGAAGACTACCAGGCGGCCTAGAAGACAACGTTATTCCGCTGCTTCAGTTGTCCAACGCAGCCTAATCTAATCATCAGAATTCAGAACAACATACAAAGATCACATGGAGCAGTTCCTGAGCATGTTTACTATATATCAGAATGAAGAACCAGGAACAGCAGCAACAAGATATGCATGTTCAGCATTGAGAGTTGCGTTTCACCTGTAAATGAGTTCTTATTTCTTTAGGACAGCATTGGCAGCGGTCCTTTATGGCTGGGCTGCTCGCGGACATTTGTCAACAACTGATCTCATCTGACTCTCCTGGTTTATTCACAAATAAGTCAATCTTCATGATTGTGTCACTTTGGGTTCTGATTTTGTAGTTCAACAACTCAAGATCAGACAATAACATATGCTTCAAAAACCAAACATTATCCACTAACTTTGTCAGATTTAACAATGCCAACTCAGTAACCTCTGAAAAGGAAAAGTAGAAAAACCTACCAGCTCAAATTCGTTATAAACAATTCTAAGAGGGTTGAAAATGAAATATTAAGTAAATAAGGATCAAAAAATAAATCTCTAGCAAAACAATTCCTTCCCAGCTCGACTTTCTCTCTCTAGATCTTACGATATCTTCATCATCTTTGTAAAGGCGTCTCTGCTCAGCTCATCTCAATCGCTCCGCCGTGGCTACGACCCTACTCGTCGTTTTCCAGTCGGTGAATTGAAGTATCCAATCGATCGAATCCGATTTTAAAGTCGTTTTTGGCATACGAAATGGCGGGCTTTAGGGTTCGCTTGTGGGATTGAATAATAGGGTTTGATGTTTATGGGATTCTGTGGAGTTTCGATCGAAGGTGAAAATGCGAGGCTGTTATGTATCGGAAACGAAGTTTACACATGTGCGGGCCTTCTGTAGCTGGTGGTTTCCAGACGTCCGATTCCATTTCTTTCCTTAAGGTTGTTTCTCAATCATTTTTCGTGTTCTAAGTTTTCAATCATTTTTCTGACTTTATGTTCATGAATTTGTGGTCATTAACTGATTATCTTGGTAGAAAATGGACTTATCCTAAGTAGGAAAATTTACTGTTTGTATATGGAATCTGTCTTACATTGGGTGTCTTAAAAAATTTCCTTTTGTTCTATTTTGCGTTTATAAGCTCTGTGAAGCTTATCTTTCTCGTTTTAGTTGCTTTATGCTATATCATTATATGGCTTCAAACTGAGTTTTTCCGTCCTAGTTATCTTTCTCGTTATAGTTTCTTATATTGCTGTCTGTATATTATTTGAAAGTTGGTGTCTTTTTCATAATGTTTTACTATCTTATTTTTATTACCAGTGTTAGCCACGTGTTACTGGTCATAATGCAGCGCCTTAAGCCTCTTTGTAATTATTGGTTAGTAGTGCATGCCTTCTTTTCTTTAATAACTATTGGCAGTTGGATCTCACATGAAATAGTTTCTCATTTTAAGTAAAATATACTGTAGTAATAGTTTGATGTAAAGGCTGGTTATTTTTGGATTTTACCATTTAGGTGCTGAAAGCTTTCTTCACTCTTATGACAGGATGGCCGTAAGATCAGGGTTGGTGATTGTGCTTTTTTCAAACCACCTCAGGATTCTCCACCATTTATTGGGATAATTCGTTGCCTTGTTACCGGTAAAGAGAGTAAGCTAAACTTCAGCGTTAATTGGCTTTATCGAGCATCTGAAGTAGAGATTGTACGAGGCACTCAATTAGAATCAGCACCGAACGAAATATTTTATTCATTTCACGAAGACGAGGTTCCTGCCGCATCTTTACTCCATCCGTGTAAAGTTGCTTTCCTGCCTAAAGGTGTTGACCTTCCGTTCTGGGATATCTTCTTTCATTTGCCGCAGGGTTTATGACACTGACCAAAAGTGTTTGTGGTGGCTAACTGATCAAAATTACATAAATGTGAGTATGCAGATGTTCTGTCGTTAAATGTGATGCCTTGAATGAAGTCATAACAAATACATTCCTTAATGAAAATTTGTTTAATCACTTCCTTTTTTGTATCTAGAAGTGTCAAGAAGAAGTGGATCACCTGATTTCTAAGACTCGTGAAGAAATGCATGCAGCATTGCTTTCTGATAGCCGTTCTCCAAATACAAAAAATGAATTGGCACACGCCTCGCAAGTGAAAACAGATTCTCACGCTGCTCAAGCCGTTTCTTCCTTTGTTTCACATGGTAAGGGAAAGAAAAGAGCGGTATCAGACCCAGATTCTGAGCCTGCTAAACGATTGCATTTGGCGGATGAAGGGGATTCTTATCAATCAAAGTCGGAGAACAGATTAAACTCTGAAATTGCCAGTATAACAGATCAGGGAGGACTTGTGGATTATGCATCTGTACAGAAATTGGTTCAGTTAATGATGCCTGACAAAGCGGACAAGAACATTGATTTGACTGGACGGTCAACGCTAGCTGATGTTGTAGCCGCAACAGATAATTTTGATTGTCTTAGTTGGTTTGTGCAGCTCAAAGGGTTGTCTGTGTTTGATGGTTGGCTTCAAGAAATACAGAAGGGGAAGATTGGTGATGGTAATTTCCATGAAGATGGTGATAAGCTGGTTGAAGATTTGCTATTGGTTTTGCTTCGTGCTCTTTACAAGCTTCCTGTCAATCTCCGTGCCTTACAAATGTGTAATATTGGCAAATCTGTGAATCAACTGCGTTCGCATAAGAACTTGGAAATCCAGAGAAAAGCTCGCAGCTTGGTTGATACATGGAAGAAGCGAGTTGAAGCTGAAATGAATACCGATGATGGAAAGCCTGGATCCATGTGGGTGCTACATGGCATGGTAAGCACACCTCTGATCCTTCTCAAGGTGGTGGGCACAGAAACGCAGGAACTAGTGAGAACGCTATGAAGAGTTCAAGCCCACAACTTTATGCCCCTAGGACAGTGTCACCCAAACCCGGTCAAGGTGATTATCAAACAACTGCCTCTACATCTCCCGAGTATTCCAAGTCAGCTTTATCTCCTGCTGCAGGGGTTGTTGTTTCTAACGATGCTCAGCTTAAAACTGCAGCTGTGGTTGAATCCCCCGATCATCTGACTGCATTAGTGAAGGAAAAGGCTGAGAGAAGTAGTAGTTCCAGTCAATCACATAGTCAATCAAGCTCAAGTGTTTATGTCAAAACCACAGAATCTTCTGAGAAGGAGGATCCAAGAAGTTCCACCGCTGGGTCAGTGGGAACTGGGGAGATGTTAAGACATGCTTCATGGCCCGAAAGATCAGTTAGTAGCTTACAGGGGCCCGTGGCTCATGGAGCTTCTAGAGATGGTAGATCAAACCGTAGTTCTTTGCAGAAAAACATTGCTTCTGAAAAATTATCTCAGTCTATGACAAACAATGAGAAGACAAATGATGCACCTGTTGCTGATGGGAACAGTCATAAACTGATAGTGAAAATTCCAAATAGAATGCGCAGTCTTGCAAATAGTGCTAATGTGGATCAATAAATGAGTGCTGCCCCTCCTATAGCCGAGTGAAATCCCCAGCATGTTTAGACAAGCATGAGAAGCTGGATAAAGTTGATGCAAGTCAATTAAACGATACTTTAGATGTCACTACTAAGTCATTGCATATTAGTGATTCGAAAGATGTATTAACGGGTTCCGATGAAGCTAATGGTACCTCTGGTGCTAATCATTATGGAGTTGGGGAAACGACTAGAAAAGTCAATGAATTGGTGAAAATTGAATCTCCCGCAGCACATATAACAAAGCCCCGGAAAACTCATGAACCATCTTTCGGTCCCTTGAATGCATTGGTTGAAAGTTGTGTCAAGCACTGTGAAGCCAACTCATTGATTTCAGATGTTGATAATATTGGAATCAACTTGCTTGCCAGTGTAGCTGCAAGTGAGATGTCTGAGTGTGACTCAGTTGCTACAGACTCACTTAGAAATACTGCTGTAGTCAAGGACTTCAGTCCAGGGATTTTTGAAAGGTCTTTAAATGTGGATGACAATGTGCAAGAACTGACACAGTGTACTGATAAGGTGAAAGAAGATACTAAAAAGCAAGATGAAAGCACATATATTGCGGAAAATGGCAAAGCTGGCATTTCATCTACTAATGAGGATTTGGCTGCGGAGTTATCTAATCTGAGTTTGCCTAAGAATCAAGATGATGCTCAGTTGTATAATTCGAGGGTTATTTCTTCAAATAAAAATTCCTTGACATTGACTCCTGATGGCAAAGTTGGGAATATTAAAGAAATTAATGTGTCAAAATCTGAGGTCTTTCCTACAGAAGTTGAGCATCTTGAATGCGCTAGGTGGTCTAATGACGGCTTGGAAAAGGCTACTAAAGTTTTTGGTGGTGGGTTGCTAATGAAGGCGTCCCCATTGACAGAACATTCTGATCCTATCGGAGCAGATGATAAGATACCAACTCCTGACTGTCCAGATATACATGTTGATTCAGAAAAGGCTGATATGGATGCTGAAAGGCTTTGTATTTGGAAACATATAATTGTAAGCAATCCTCCAAGTTCGATAGATATCGACCAGAACCAAAACAAAAATGAAGATCCCAACAACAAGCTTGGGACTACTGAGCTTTACAATAAGGTTAGTGAAGTTAATGCCGTTACATCTGATTATTGCCATTTGGTTGCTGTTTCTTCTGATTATAACCGGGAATGCAAAGATGGAAGTTCACAAAATAAAGAGGCTTCTGGTAAATATAATGTGGGGTCTGATTTAAACAAAAGATCTGCCACCAAAATGTCAGAATGCTTATCAACTGATGCACCTCATGCCGCTCAAGTAGCAGGATTGGAAAAGCTGGCATTTGATTTAAATGAGGGGATCATGGCTGATGAGGTAAAATATGAAGAGCCGAAAAGCATATCCGGGGTCTCATATCCAGCCGCTGTGCATATAGCTAGTCATCTTCCATTTTCTGTTGCGTCCAACAGACTACCTGCGTCTATAACTGTAGCTGCTGCGGCTAAAGGTGCCTTTGTTCCTCCTGAAGATTTACTGCGTACTAGAGGGGAACTTGGGTGGAAGGGATCAGCTGCGACAAGTGCTTTCCGCCCAGCTGAACCAAGAAAAATTTCAGAGACAAAACGAAGTATCAGTGCCCCTGCTAATGATCCTGGCAAATCAAGTCGCCAGTTACTAAATATTGACCTTAATGCTCCGGATGAGTCAATGCAGTATGAAGCGGTATCTCATAATGACACGGGTGATCAAGCCAGGAATCACCGCAACACTTCTGGACCTAGATTTGGAGGACTTGAACTTGATTTGAACCAAATTGATGAAGTCAATGAAGTGGGCCAGTTCTCTAGTTTTTCAAATCACAAGTTGGAAGATCATGGGCTGTCATTTATACCAGGCAATATATTTAAAGATGATTTTAATGGTAGGAAGCAATTTGATTTAAATAATGGACCTGAGCTTGAAGAGGTAGCTGCAGAAGCATCTAGAGCTGGTCTAAATGCTTCGAGTAATTTGCCATCACGGCCTCCTGTTGTTGGCCTTCAGATGAATAATGGTGAGAATGGAAGTTTTGCGCCGTGGTTTCCACAAGGGAGCATGATTCCTGCTGTGTTTCCTGATAGGGGAGATCAGGCCTTCTCGATTGCAACGACTTCCAAGTCACAGCGGATGTATTATACCCCTACGGCAGCACACCATTTGTTCCTGATGGCTGCAGAGGCCCAGTTCTTTCATCCTTGCCTGCACTTTCATTTCCTTCGGCTCCTTATCAGCAACCCTTCTATCCTTATGGAGCAACTTATCAAGCACCTTCTGCGACATTATCAAGTAACGCAGCCTTTATAGATGTATTACCTGGAGGAATGAATTCCCCCTCAACTAGTCGTTCACAATATCACGGCCATCCTGGTGTTGTTTCATCCAGTTTTGCACGACCTTATTTCGAAAGTATTCCAGAAGGGAGGCGCAATGGTTGGCACGATAACAGTAACAAATGGAGAAGCCATGGTCTGGATCTCAACTCAGGCCTTAGTATTGAAGTAGGAGGAATGACACATCGCCATTTGCTTTGAGGCAACTTTCTGTTGCCAGTTCACAAGCATTCACAGAGGAGCAGGTAAGAATGATTCAAGCATCGGGACTTGTCCTGAAGAGAAAAGAGCCAGATGGAAGCTGGGATGCTGAGAAGCCCAAACAACAGTCTTGGCCCCAGGCACGCTGATATGCCCGGTATGATTTTCTTTTAGATTGTGCATAATCTGATCCTATACTGAAAGATTTAAGATCTCAATACTAAAATATCCCAAGTAGGTATTTTTTTAAACAACCTCTGGCTCTCTCTATGGAGTTGATTATGGTTATTTCCAGTGTTTTCATGGCTATTTTTTTTTTGGTGTTCCTGACAGTTTTTGAAGAATTAGAAGCTACTAGGATGTTCAAAGTAGAAAATCCGGTTATGCTGCTGCTGCTGCAAAGGCTGGGTGGGTAAGTGAGTTGAATTGATCCTTGTTCGCAATCTCTCCGACCCCATGCGTATGCGGTCCACCCCTCCAGATGACATACATTTGAAGTGGAGTCGTGACTCGTTGTAGTCTAAAGCAGGGCTTTTGTAGATAGTTTTCTTAGTATTGTTTTTGGTCTTTTTAAAGAGGAAAAACAAAGCTGACAGTTAGCGAAGACTAGCAAGTTTTCATGTTCTTTCTGATATCTGAACTACACAAGTAAGTTTACTCAAAAAAATCACTGCTACACAAGCAGTTTCATTTTCAATAATTTTTACTGCACCAATATTTGACGTCACAATTGTAAATTTTTATATAACTAATTATTCAGATTAAACTAGTTTTTAACTTAATTAGTTGGTTGTCTTCGTGTTAGATGAATTGACAATTAAAATCATCATTTGATTAATGAAAAACAAATATTGGAAAATATTTTCGTATCCCTTTTAATCGTTATCCTATGCTACTAACTGTAGCCGTTTGCGTTTTCATATTAAAGCTAAGAAATCAAATAGTATTAATTTCTCTTTTTACGCCATTATTTTCCTAATTGAGAGACTAATCTCACGTTTCCCATAAAATTAATGAAATCACATATTTATTTCTCTTCCTTTCATTGCATAATTATCTTCGAAATAGACAATTAATCACACGTTTTCCCATTAAACTTATAATCACAGATTCATTTCTTTTCCTACCATTGCATAATCATCTACCTAAACCTCTCACATCACATGTTTACCTATTAAACTTGACAAATTTATCTTCTTTTTCATCGCATTATTATTTTACTAATTGACAAAATTAATCACGTGTTTTCCCATTAAATAAGATATCAAAAATCTAAGTACATTCATGACAATTTATGATAAAGAAAAACGTTTACAACAACCAACATTCATTTTTAGGAAATAATTTATCTATAAAAAGGTTGCATGCAGTTCAGAATCACCATAATCCATCAAAGTTTCCTAGTACTAATATTAACATCAAACAACATGAAGATGCAGCTACCTCTCACATTCATCCTTGTTCTATCCATGTTGGTATTCTTACCTTCAGGTAAATCATTCCTTTTCAAATTCTCGCTTATCATTTTTACAGTTCAAATCGTAATTCTACTAATTTCATAATGCATGTCATTTTGATCACTTGTTTTAGAAAAAATGTATCAAAAATCACAATGTTTATACTAATCGTATTAAATCACACGATGAACCTCAGATGTATCCTGCAATGCTAGAATCTGTGACGGCGCGGAGAGAGACACAAGAATTACTATGCCTAATTGTAACAGCAGTGCATGTGCTGCAAAATGTACTAAATTGCTTGGAAAATCTCTTACAAGGTGTATTGATTCAAATACTTGTAACTGTAAGGTTTGTAAAGCTTGAAATCATCAAGTGTGAATGAATTTGTTAACTACAACAGTGAAAATAAACACTGTTTTGGTTACATAAAATAAATTGAAATGGATATTCTTTTTTTTTATGGTTATAATTATTATCGCTACGAGTTCATATCAAAATCTTTAATCTCCATTTATGTCGATACAAAATTGAATATGACAATTTAAATCCAAATATCCTTGTTTAAATAAATTATGCCTTCAAAACTTCATTGCTCTAACCAGTGTTGTGAAACCCGACCCGGTGGTCGACCCGGTTATGTCACTGGGTCAATGGGTTAGAGGGTCAACCCGGGTCGACCCTGGGTCAACGCTTATATCAATTTGTAATATTAAATATATATAAAAATATATTACAATACTCAAACTCAATTGGACTCAAAAATTTCGAAATCTAATTAAGCTCGAGTATTGCACTTCGTCTCAACCAATTAACTGAACAAAGTTCGAATTTTCTACTGAATGGATTCTATTTTTATTCACCTTTCTCTGCTGATTACTTGTACCTTTGGGCGATGTGGGATCATGATCCGCGGACCCTTAAGTATTATTTCCGCGGACCCTTAACAATTAATTAAGGGTCCGCGGATCATGATCCCACATCGCACAACGTTAGAAGAATCAATAGAGAAAGCTATATAAAAATATAGCCCATTCAATCCAAAATTCAAACTTCGCTTGGCCAATTGGCTAAAACGAAGTGTAATCTTTGAGGCTTTGACTAGTTTCGGAGATTTCAAGCTCTCTTTGAGTTTGTGTACGGTAATAATTTTTTATAAAAAATGAGCTTTAATCGGGCATGAGGGTTGAACCGACCGGGTCATGGATTGAACCGACCGGGTCACGGGTTGAACCGACCGGGTTGATTGGGTCAACCCGGGTCAATTGCAATTTGGGGTCTTGGGGTCAATATGAGAACCGACCCGATCAGGTCCCCGGGTCCCGGGTCAACCGGGTCAACCCGTCGGGCCGGGTCGGGTTTAATAACACTGGCTCTAACCCCTTAAAAATCAAAAAAAATCATTGTTTAATTTATTACTAGAGATTAAAGTGACCCTTATACGAGACCACTTGATATGATTTGGATAGTTGATTTATAATAAAGTCAACGGTTTTTCTACCACGAAAGATGTTTTTGTACCGAAGCGCATAATGGGCCGGCTGGGCCCGATATGCATTGCGGCCCAACAATTCCACTAGTCCACTATCACATTCGTTCCTTGCTCTAATGGTTTCGCGTGCAAATCTCGAACGGAAAAAACCTCTCCGGCCTGAAAAACGCTCCGATGCTTCGCAGTCGAAGTCACGCGCTTCTCTTCACTCTCGTCGTCTCAGTCTCAGTTTATCTGCAGGTCAGTGCTTGATCTTCTTATCCTTTCGTCGACATTCGCTTTTTTCCACTACTGTTACAAAACCCTAATTCAGCCGCCTCGGTTAAATCCGATGTTACAGGTTGAAGCAGCAGCTGATTCTTTGTCAGTTGCGTCCGTATCTCCATTTTCATCGGCCCTTGAAACTCTCCAGAAGCAAATCCAGTAAGCAAGCAGACTTGTTCTTTCAAAGTTTCTACCTTTTTTCTAAAATGATTTGATAAAAATGTTATTACTGGTTTCAGTTATGAATTTCGTTGCGTTGATTATCTGCGCCGTGCGATGACGCATCCGTCGTTCTCTGAAGAGAATAATCGTGGTTTGAGCATTTTAGGGGCGAGTGTGGTGCAGACATTTGTGGCGTTGCGCTACTTGCAGAAGGATATTGATATCCCTGCAAAGGAACTGGGCCGTAAGATGGCTGAGATTGCTAATGTTGAGAGGTCATGTTCTGTGGATGAGGCTGGGATTGGAGAAGATTGTGAGAGTGGCTCCTAAAAGTAATGTGACGGAGGGAGTGGTTTGTGGAGCTTTTAGAGCTATATTTGGTGCTATTGCTTTGGATGCTGGGAAAGCTGATGAGGCTGCAAGTGTGTTTTGGAGTGTGCATCGTGGGACTGAAGGATTTGCCTCTGATAAATGAATGCTTTTAAGGTATTATCTTGCACCGACAAGAATGAGATTTAGCTGTGAAGTGTGAGTTTGTATCTCCCTCTGTTTTGCGTGTATGATATTTAAGCATGTGAATATTGATGCCGCTGTTTAAGTGGTAGTAGTAGTAGTGACTGAAGCCAGTAGGCATTTGTAACTTTGAAGTTTTCTAAGACTTCTTTAGCTACCACTTGCCTGCGTATGGTAATAACCCCGAACTTGTGAATTTTGTCTTCAAATGCGTATCAAATATGCAACCTGTGTGTGAAATATGACCTGGTGCAACAATAGCTGTTTCAAAGGGTCATCATTTTTACTTATGCTGTGATGAAAGTGTTCCAATGCACGGAAATTGTAGATTTAAATAAGATCAAAGTAGAGCTTGTAATCCCTATTTCAAGATGAGAAAATGAAAGCAACCTGCAAGTTCAAGATGGCTCCCAATTCAACCCAAAAGCTTACATAAATTGAAAATGTCACTGCTGATCACCAATACCCTAACCTATTTCCTGGACAGCAGCAAACCATATTGAGAAATGATTGTGCAAATTTTGTATATTCGAACTCATTGCAGTATACTGTAGTTAATATAAGAGTGTCAAACTGAAGTTCTGCTGTTTCAGATACAAAAATTTTCTTGTAGTTTCAGCTCTTTCTCATGAGCATCACAATTCACACCCTAAAATTCAGCAAAAGACAGATGATGCAGTCGTCTGGACGGCCAACAAATCTTACTGTGTGCAGCTAGCTGGATATTTTCTATATATAACTCCTGAAAAGCAATACAATCATATTCATCAAGCCTCAACAATAGATTTTGCCATGTTAAATAACCTAATTTCTGTAAATTTCAGTACTAGGCACATGAGTGGTGAACACAAGAAACACGCGATGATTTTAGTTTTTTCGTTTATTTTTTTCCTACTATAAATTGTAGTTTAAAGTGGCATTGAATATATATCTCTGAGAATACTTCCATTTCTTCTAAGGAATAACATTAACATAGATTAGGACTAGTCTGAAGCTCATAATGCTGGAAAGGTGCAAGGTTACCTCAAGGAGTAACATGTTCTCTAATGAACTCCTCAACTTGACTGATATCGCGTGTCAGTCCAGAAGCTGTTGCAAGCGTCACTCTATTTGGACAATCTGAAAATGAAAACGGCTTCCTATTTGTAACAAGCACATCAGCAGATACAGTGGTCCCTGGTCCGTAAAGCTTGTCACTGCATAGTAAGTCGAAACACATATGACTACTTGTATAAATATTTCTATGCACTGTAAAAATTAACTTTTGGTTTCTTACATCTCTCTTTCCAAATGTCTGTGAATAAATTCCTTTGTATGAGCGACCACATTATCATTTTTGTTGCATAGGATGAGAACTGGAAGCTTCCTTTCCAAAGTGCTTGCATTTGTGAGAATATCATACAAGAACCTGCAACAGAAACAATGTGATTTAGCTTGAGAATTCGGTAAAACAGAAGATTAATTTACAATAGAAGATTAACATGTTTTACTTGGCAACTTCCTGTAGTTGAGGTAAAAAAACTAAAGCATCAACCAAAAATACTAAACCAGCAGCGCGGCTCAAGTACTTGTCGAGTTTATGCCTCTGACCAGGGTCCCCCGGAATATCAATCAAACGAACAGGCTGAATTTTCTTCCCCTATAAAACGTGAAAATGATTAGTAAAACGTCAACTTCAAAGAATAAATATTAATCATTTATTACGAAAATTGTTCTGTATGCAATATGTTACCTTGGCGGTGTTCAGAATGCAGCACGAAAGTACCCTCATTTGTAGTCACTGAAGAACCCGTTTCAATAGGTCGACCATCACGAAGCTGGCAGAATGATACAAAGGACTTATCAATAAACAAACTGCATAAACTGGAAATGCTATTAAGAGGTCCATTTTGATCCTACCTGGTAGAAAAGAAGCGTCTTTCCACTACTTCTTAGTCCAGCGAGAACAACAATGTTACTTTTCCTGTTCTTGTACGAGTTAACTGAAACACTCAGATAGGAACAAAGGGTAAAAGTCAGTTAACACGAATAAGGTCACTTATTCTCTCTATTGTTTATCAGCTGAAACATTCACAAATGGATCGTCTCAAAACATTAAAGCAAAGAAGAAATGAAGCTTACTCAAAACATAGCCAGTTGTGACAGACACAACGCCTATCGAAGCATAAAGCTGTGGCCTTGGTATGTTTACAATCCACTTATGAGCATAATCAACAATGCAGCGGAACGAATTTCTCAGCCTTGTTAACATATACATCCTCAGCTCTGGCACGACAAATCAACAACATAAATTCCTTTAATCCGAGTGATCAACCACAACCCAATTTTCACTCCTAATGGCTAATGCCAACATACCAAATTAAATCGATCACAATCTCCCACTTTTCAAACCACATAAATCAAACCCAATTCTGAGAAAGATCAAATTTTGTGTAATCAGTATAGGGTTTCATGGATTTGTACATCAGATCAGAAGCCAAAATCTTTAAAATTAAAAGATGGGTAAGTTAAAAAAACATCAAATAAACAACAAAAGTTGAAAATGAATAACCTTTTTATTGATTTAGCCTCGCGATCCGACAAAGGTATCAGCTGGTAACATCAGATCAGGTACAACATCATAGCGTCATTCATTTGCATGTTTACAGAATATACATAAGCCGGTGCATGCCTCAACATTATCAGTATTTTCAATAATGTAAAATATCAAATTATATCGCTCAATTTAATTTTAGTATTCTCGTATTAAATGTAAGTTTCAGAATGAAAATAATTTAAATTGATAAATGTTTTTCAATTCTTTTAATAGAAATATAAAATTTAAAGACACTCAAGACTCAAGTTTGACTGTCTGGGCAAGTTACACTTAGAAAGTATCAACAAAGAGTGTTTTGGGTGAGAGTCTGGGCTGAATGATGGGCCGAAGAAGCGTTAACTCTGAATAGGCCCAATAAACTGCTGCGCGTTAATTCGGGTCTATGAAAAAGTCAACGGTTATAGTTGTGTGTAGTGTCTTAACGGGCCTGATGAATGAGGCCCATGGGATTTAGTTGCGTACTCCTTTAAGCAAAACGATGCGTTTTATAAAAGTTGCGTTGCTATTGGTGATTCGTGTGGGTGTGCGTTTTTATATATTTTTTCATGTTATTAATTTCAGATTTTCGTGTGCATGCAGAATCGTCTTCAGCTTGTTACAACAGCTAGCTGCAGGCTGCAGTGACCAGCTCTAAGTTATTGCAATTTTCAGAAACTGTAAGTATCGAAGCTGGAGGACAGAGTTGGATTCTAGTGTATTGTGGACTATCTTTTGTTTCTGAAAATGTAGAAAAACTGATCTAAGTGGCTGCAAAGACCTACACTGTTGTAATGTTTACCTTCTATAAAGCTATAAAGAACAAAAGCATTGATTAGAAAAGAAAAGACCTGACCTTCGTCTTGCTGCCCGACGTTGTCCGGGCAGGCCATTTGTGTCGAATTAGCAAGGTTTCCACCTTTGGTAGGTCTTCACTTTGTCTACCCGGATTTAGGGTAAACTTGAGACAATTATAAAGTTTCTGATACACTAACTGATGTTGGAGTCTATCTATCCTCTCTTCCAATAATCTAATCGGAGGATTACAATAACCACATTTGTTATTATCACTGCATTCTCGGATGTCAGTCATCACGGACGTACTTTAGTTTGTAGAATTGTAGTCCATTTCATATTCTTTATGAGTACCGACGCAAAGTACTCGGTTTAATCATTATTTTCACTTTCTTAGATATCTAGACTAGGCTGAATCAGACTAACTTTCAGTTAGCCTTCTAAGTCCTCGAATTGTACCTTCGGCTTTTGGGTCTTTCAATAAAAAAAACCACATTTGTTAATTAAATACAGTAAATAATTATTAGACATTTATTTAATCAGTAGCAACATGGCCCATAGAAACAGTTACATTACATTAAAAAATCAGTCACAAAAAACAATTTACAGTACAAAATAAGTGATTCAGGGGAATGGTCTCTATAGACAAAGTCCAAGACTATATCATCATTAAAATGACCACAATAAGTACTTAAAAAACGAAATGTTTAAACATTTTGATTTTATAATTTTATTCTGTATGGAGTAGCATACTGTATGCATGTTGTTTGGGTCTTCCAAACCATCATACCCTGCAGTTTATGTAAACATGCATGTGCTAGAGATGAATTCGAAACATGTGAAGCCCTTTTATAGCCATGAAATGTGTCTTGTAATGCACTGTTACTAGTTGCGTAAAAATCTAGGGTAAAGGACGCAGTGCAGAAAGATAGAGGGAGGGTGAAATGGGGAGGGGAGTGTTTACTCCATTATTATATGAATTCAGAGACAAGACTGGCTCTTTGACGTGATTGAATGACCTCTAAGACGTGACAAATGGCCCATGGCTAAAGCATGCAGTACAGAGAAGAGAGAAGCCTCAGGGAGTGTGCATGTAGGCTCCATATGCTAGCTGCACTCTTCTACTTCCCTTGGCTCTAAGCTAAGATCACTTCACGTTCTTATTCCATTGCTCTTCATTCCCATACAAACTCGCCTCGTGCCCATTCGTCATCTTAATTACCCATTCAAACCATCCTCTGGAAACTGAAACCGACCACAAAATTGCATGATCTATCAAAATTTGTAAGACCAAAAACTCAATCAACGGACCCGTTGCCCATCATCCACATAAAGATATATAAGTACTCCCTTAAAGGAGTAGCATTTGGACATGAAAGTATGAAACTATGGAATTATTATTAGCGGACATGTGCATGTGGTGCAGCTAGTTGTTTCCATGATGCAAATATGACAAAGTTGAAGGGCAAATTGTTATAAATATTACCCGATTGATGATATGAACTGGTACTGGTTAGAGCTTGCTGTTCATCATGAATATGACGTAGAAAGTAAACACTCTGGCTTGTGCTTCTGGTCCTACCCACACTTTCGCCTGTCAATCACCCCCTTATTTTTAGGGCTCTGTTTGGTGCCCCCTAAGTTTCCTCCTCTCCTAATTACTGTATTTTTCTTCACAACCCCAAAATTTTCCTCTCCTATATTCTTTAGCTGATGAAATTAGAGCTATATTCTTTTTAATTTTATACCATTAAGACTTTCCAATTGCTACTTTTTTATATTAAATCAAAATTCTAGCTGGGTTAAATATGATTAGTTTTCAGGGTCAGTTAACCTGAACTGAAAGGATTGGGAATATGATATTTTCGACATTTGAGGTGTACATAAGATCAGTGACCACGATCAATTAATGCACTAGGTTTAATTTGGTCAATCAAAGTTAATTCTTTTGGCGTTCCCACGTTGATCAATTAAATATTTAATACGTACTTTTGGTGATGATGTTGTATTGTGAATCAACTGCAAAAATAACATTATTTTAATTGCTTATTTCTGATTTGATTAAATAATTAAATGTTTGCTGGCTGCATGTGATATCAGTCAATGTAAGGATTAGAAATTTGATTGAAGTTAGAAAACCTAAAGTCCTAAATGGTTGAAGTCGAATACAAAAATGAAAAAAAAATCTCCCTCTAAATCCAAAAGCACAATAAGCTACGGAATATTTACATTTACTCTTCTTCTCTAATAGTGCACGCTTCTCTATACACTCCACTTCTCTTCCTGCTCCTCGGAAAAGACGATAGATGGACGAAATCTACGGTTGCTTCCACTCCTACGCTTCTTCTTCTGATTTCACCTCACCACCGCAGCATCATCCACTTCTCCTCTCTCCCTCTACCTCCACCACCTAATAGTAGTCTCATCTCAGATGATGACTTTGCCTCCTTCAATCATCATCATCATCCGATGATGTTTGGATCCGAGCCTTCATCTACTTTCTTCTCTGATGAAGCTGATCTCTCGTCCCCCTTGAGAGCTCGAATCGCCGCTCACCCACTTTACTCTACGCTTCTTCAGGCCTACATCGATTGCCAAAAGGTTACTGACCTAATCCTAACCTTGATGATCGTGATTTTTGTGCCCTTTTTCATCTCGATCGCATCTTCTCTTGTTAAGATTGTTTTGAAAGAGACGTTTGATAAACAAAACACATCCTTGCTTATCACTAGTCGTTATCAGCACCTTGAGTTCGATGTGTATAATTTCATCCTTTTTATCCTGCAGCATTTTGCGCCTTACGTGTTTTACTAATCTTTCTTTAGGTTGGTGCACCTCCAGAGATAGCGAATCTGCTGGATGAGATTCAAAGAGATAATAGTCTGTCTGGAGCTACCGCTGTAACATCTTGCTTTGGTGCTGATCCCGAACTAGACGAGTTCATGGTATAAATACATACCTTTTTTCATTATTAGACTTTCACAGCTTCTTGGACATTTTATAGACCCATTTCTGATTTAGATGGCATTTGGGATGTAGTTTGAATGGGTATTATCAATCTGTTTTCAGGAATCATACTGTGATATACTATCCAAATACAGATCCGACTTGGCCAAGCCCTTCTATGAGGCAACCTCTTATCTCAATAACATGGAGGCTCAGTTGAGCAGCCTCTGCAAATACAATTCTCCTGTGAATCTTGTCTCTGGTATTCTCTTTAACCTCTTTGTGATTTAGTTAACTTACATGATTTTGCTGTTAGTGTTGCTATGAATTTGTCTTATTGTTTGTTGTCTGTTTTTCACTATTACATTTGACCTTGTTGAGTGTTTTTGTTTGAATGGACTAAAATATAACACATACATGCCATCAGTGCAATAACTGGAACACTATTGTGTATATTTTAGTCAGTATGGGTAGAGAGAGACCACTCTCATTGATATAGCAATACAACATAAATCCCCCGTGCAGCTTCTTTAATTGGTTCCTAACTACACCTGACCTTTATGGCCCCCCCAATAATTTAAGGACACATTCACACTCTCTTTCACATCCACTGAAGTTAAACACTGTATAGTCATAACAGACTTGAAAACCCTAGAAAGTTGATACACTACTCATAATAAATGAAGCTAGGTATTGTTAAATACTAACTCTATTGGGTTACTCATATAAACCCCTTAATCAACGTTCAGGATATCTGTTGCTGCAGTAACCTTTGTGAGTGTGGTTAATCCTACTAGTATGAGGATGTTTTAAGTTTTGGGTCTAATATTGCGTAGTATTGTTATGTTTTTGATTTGCCAAGTATTTAAGACCCTGCATAAGTCGTCCATAGTAAATTGAGCTAATTAATTTGCACATTGATACATAAGACGAAGAGTGCATCACCGGGGAAATCTGTTGTTTTTGTGTGGTGCTTGCTATTGTTTTACAGTCTCCCGTGTATGTTATTGCATCAAGATACTAATTTGAACACTATATTGACCTTATCCATTGGTATATCAAAGATCTTTAAAACAAAGTGTTCTCAAATACGCATGTTCAGTAAGCTAGCTTCACAACAGTCTTAGGTGGGAACTGTGATGGCCTCCAAAGGTGCTACACTTTAACTTATGAAAGGGTGGAGTTCGTTTCTTCTTTGCCATTTTTTCTTAATATATATGATTTCAGTGTAGGAAGATTGATTGAATAAACCTGGGGAAAGTTCAGGGTCCTTCATCCAAGTATTCTCATCCATGTCCTTTTTGTTTTAAAAAAATGAAGCTTTTTGTCTTTCTAGCTGTAATCTCTCAAACTCAGAGTTATATAATGGATTTAAAAAGTTATCATTTCCTTCGAAAAAGTCCAGTCCTTATCTGTTGGATTGCCAACTTATTAGAGAGTAGAGATTTCATATTGATCACATTAATTTTCCTTTTCAATTTGCTGTGGCTGTCTCTCAGTTTTCCAAACTTGACATTCTGTACCAAAATTATTCCATTTTTCATGTGATCTACTTTCTACATTTTAGACACTGGAAGTCAGCAGGCTTTTGCTTTTTTACTTATAAGTTTGCCTGGTTCGTGACATAGAATATCAATAGTTCATGGTGTCTTTCAGTATGCCTATTGAAAATCATTGATTTGATATTTTAGTTAATGTTTGAAATTCAAACTAGGGTTTGCTCTATTTAGTTTTTTTAAGAGGAAACAAGCCAGAGGCAACTGAACGTGTTAAAGATGTGGGCTTTGCACGCCCAAAAGGTTATATTGTTATTAGATTGTTTGCTGTTAACTTTTCAACTTTTATTGGTTTCTGAGGTGTCTTTGTGTAACACATGATATTTCAGAGATATTAAATCACTCTACCTAGAAGGCCAGCTTGCAAAATGGTACCCAGTATAAGCACTCTGATACCCTGAATCAAGATAACTTACATTTAGGCAATTGTTAGAATGTTAGGAGTGCATTGATCAGTTCCCCAGTGCTTAGCTATAGAGAAGGCTAGGTTTCTTAAACTAATTCGATATCCTTAACACTTATCTTATGGAAAAGTTACTTGTTTGACACTGAGCTTTACAGCTTAATACTCTACAGAGGTTTATTCCTGTACTGTAGCTAGCTTGTATGCAAGGCCGGAAGGAGCAATGGTTAAATGCCTTTGTCAGTTTAAGAAACTATTGCTGAAAAGCTGGTAACACAGCAAGTACCGATGGTGCCAGCACAGAGCTAGTCATGTAATGTCCTTTGGTTAAGAAGTTAAAACAATACTTTGGAATACTTTGGAAAAAACAGTTTGCTCATATGGTTCTCCAAAGTATATCATTCATTGGCTGTTGAATAGGTCCATGACTCTCGATATGATGAGATGTCATTTGAATTGCGGTATAATGAGTTATTGTGGACTAGTGGTGTATAAGAAACCTGCAGGTTAGTTCCTTGCATGCATTACTTTGCTTTTCTAAAGGAAGTTGAAGTGGCATTGGGCTTGCGGGTTACACCCACCCATGTATAGTATCTGGCTGTATATAGACGTTGATATTGGTTGGGGTAAGAGGTACCCATTATTTTGTTAGTGATGAATTCAGCATGTGCTTGTGCCTTTTTATATCTTATTGGATAGCTTTTCCTGCTCATTTTGCCTGTATGCCACTGCTGTATGTCATTCGTGCTCCTTCATACATTTGATTAATATACTTGTGGCTTCTTATGGTCTTCATTCACAGAGTCACATCACTTCCGATTATGGCTTAGCTTTTGTGAAGCATGTATGTCTTATTGGTTCATCCAATTTTCAACGCTTGTGACTGTTCATAACAGATACCTTGAAATACGTTAATAATTGTGGCCCACCCTTGTTGGCAGTCCCCTATCAGACCTTGTGGTGTAGTTAATTTCCTCTGCATGATCAAGATTCAAGGGGCTTATTTAGCATGAATGTAGGATACCATGCCCCTTGGTTCTGTTTGGTTTTTGCTTGCTGGGAATAGTGAACCTTTGCTGCATTATTTACTTTGGTTAATCAATGTATGTTTTGCTGTGGGCAGATCAGATTTTATCTGATATTTCTTTTGTTCTCAAGTAACTTCAAGCGCTTAACTAGTTGCGCCTCTGTACAGATGAAGCAGCAGGGTCATCAGAAGAGGATATAAGCGGCGGGGAGTCTGCGGAGGTGATGGAGTTTCTACCCAACGGTGAAGATCAAGAGCTGAAAGACAAGTTGCTTCGCAAATACAGTGGTTACATTAGCTCATTGAAGCATGAATTCTCAAAGAAGAAAAAGAAAGGAAAGTTACCCAAAGACGCTAAGCAGCTACTACTTGGCTGGTGGAGCGATCACTATAAATGGCCTTATCCGACTGTAAGTGATCACCCTCATTTAATATCAGTGACGCTTCCATGACTCACGCTACTATCCCTGATATGCATCGGTCTTGTACATTTCATGTAGGAAGCGGACAAGATTGCTTTGGCTGAATGTACAGGATTAGATCAGAAGCAAATTAACAACTGGTTCATAAACCAAAGAAAACGCCACTGGAAGCCATCGGAAAACATGCAGTTCATGGAAATGGATGGCCTATGCGGACCCTTCCACACAAATAATTGACTAGTTTCCACATGTTCTCGCAAGGTCATTCTAGTTACATTACTCGTTAAACTACGTTCTAAATTGTATATTTTGAAAAGCCATCTCCTAGATGATGCAAATTGTAACTGAAATGCTCTATAGCAATCAGTGAAATGACTCTGCTCTTTGAAGTACGTCCCAAAAATGTAATGGGATGAGCTCTTTACTTCCATTTATGCTCTTGCATCAAAAATGCACACAAGTAGGTGTTGGTCCGACCGAGGACCAAACTGTAATTGAACCGGACCATCAGTCCTGCCATCGGTTCAAATCTAATACTGAAACATCGGTAAACGAAGTCGTTTTATGAGATTCACAATGTCAAAATTGGTTTATTGCAATGTAATAGAAGAATATTTTAGTGAGTAAAATTATACGAAATCAAATTGATTTCCAATAGTGGTTGATTGACCTGCCCAAAATATTTGACCCACTGTCTCAATCAACGTGTTATCTAAATCTGAGTAGCTACCCGCTGCCCGAAGCCCTAAAAAATCTCTATATATATTCTCCTTAAGTCTAATATCAAAGTGTGCCTCCATTTACGATCTTATCTCTCTGATTCCCTTGACCCAAACGCGTGTAAGGTTTTCACATGTTTCACTATTTTTGTGCGGACATCAAACTTTGATTCCATGTTTTTGTGCTTTATGTTCTGTTCCATTTTCAGAAAGTCTCATTAGCAACTTTCTCAGTCCTTTACGTACCTGTTTCAGATTCCGTTTTCAGATTCAAGCTTCTTTTTCGAGACCCATATGGTTTATTTCAATTGGTTTTTGTTACAAGTTTCTTTCTTGCAAAACCCCATTTTTGATTTCTCTGTTCCAGTTCTTGCGAATTGATTCATGCTTTTAACTGAATGATTTTAAAACGATTGTATAAGTTATGTGATGTGCAAAAATCTTCCATCCGCATGCTGACACAAGGCGAGCAGAGCGGCCATCTTTTGCACAAATTGATTTTTTTGGGAACAAAATTTAGGGTTTTTAAATTCGGTGGTGTAAAAAGCCATTGGATGACCCTAAGCTGTATTTTTAGGTGGTTTTGTGTGACAATTTTATCATTCAAAACTATCTAGAAATAGCAACATTTGAAGTCATAACACTTGTTTTATGTATCATATATAACGTTTATTGTGTCCATTGTGAAATGAGTTGGACATTTGAATCATTAAGCAAATACTACTAAACTTGTATCGGTTAACTCTATGAAGTATGGAAAGTGATTGTGTATTAAGCCAAAACAAATGAAAATCATCGGTTTATTATCCCTTCCATTCCATTATTTTTCACATGCATCGAATTAGTAATTTTCATGTTTGTAAATCGAATAGCCTGGCTTTTGCAAATCGAACAGGCCGACCCTTGAGTGGCCATACGTCTAGCTGCAACATTATTAACATAGTTCTTTCTTTAAGCGTACAAATAGAGATGCGATTAATACGGTTGCAAAAGCCGCAACATCTTACGACCCAGATGTACTCGGCTAGCTTGGATGGGCTCGGGAGTTTAATATGGGCTGTTGAAAGTGGGCCATCACAGAGTATTAATACTCATATTTTTCTATAGAAATGTTTTCTTTGATTTTTTTGGAAATGATTTTAAAATGTTTGTTCTTCTCAAATATAGAGGAGCACTTATTTATTTATTTTCACTTTTTTCACTATCAAATACACCTCATTTTTTTCAAACCTTTTCAACTATTAATTTCCATGAACCAGCTTGTTTTTAAGGTTATAATGCTGGACTACATGTAAGAAGTCATTACTGTAAACTAGACAAGTGAAAACAGTATTGTTATACATTTATTCATAGAAATCCAAACAAATTAATCAAAGGTACAGCAGATATAAAACACAACATGTGAAACTAAAAGCAACAGACTTGACAACAAACTATGTGAAAACTAAGTATAAATGTATAGAAACTGTTTTACTGCTTTATTGGTCGATTGTTATCCGTTCCAAGGCATGGTGTAAGAGTAGTTGTTATTATAGCTTTCATAGTTCCTCAGCCTAGCATTTGCAGCATCAAGTTCTTTCTGTAGAAGTTGATTTTGTCGTTGGAGGGAACATATTTCCGCAACACACCCATGAACCGGGTCACGAACACGAGCTGCAGCTTCATATGCCATTGACGCAACAGCTTCGCTTCTTTCATGAGGTTGGAGCTCATTCAGTAACTTTGAGACATTGCTAGATCCAAAAATCTTGTGGATGTTGATGAACTTGTATGGATCTTGAGGTGGGAAATATGGCGCGAAGATGCAGTCCGGCGGGCATCTTCTTTTTAGGAATTTGCAGCATGCACAAGGTGAAGCAAATGAGCCTGAAGATGCCATATGTAACTGATTTTTATCACTTAAGTTAAGACTCTGTTGGATGAATTCTTAGATAGGAAATGAATGTATTTATATGCGGATTAACGAAGAGTTAAACATAAAATAATACTAATTTGACAAAATGTGTCACATAAAGTCTTATACAATCAGTTGATCGGATTTCTAAGTTACCTATCTTTTTTCTCATTTCCTAGAGCGTTCGTTGAAAGTCACAGAATGTGCCAGAAGGAGCGAAAGGTAACATGCATGCATGCATGTGGTATTTCCAAGCAGACTTGGCCAAAGATTTGGGGAATAATAAGACCAGAACAAAATCAGTAAAGGAATATAACTGAAAATTCAAACACAATGTCTCGGCCGTGCACAGCCTATTTTATTCGCCTAACCCGGTATCTAGAAATTTAAAACTAGGGACAAGTCGGACACTGTAGACGAAGAAGAGTCAAAAAAGATAAGTTGCGGACGAGGAACTTGGTATGTACACACGAATGGGCATATGCTGCCGAAAGGAAGTGTGATAATTGGAGCTAATGAAGAATGAAATCAGTAATGCGAAAAGAATGTGTTAGGCTGGAAACGGCATCTTATACTACTTAACATATTTGTCAAAAGGAATCGGGTTGGATGAATATATATACACCGCCTTTCACAGAGGAACATTGTACGACAGGATTTCAATATTCTCAACCGTGCTGTCTAAAAGAACAGTGACACACTAACATAAGTGTTTACTATGTTAGTATGGACACAGATTGAGGATATCTTAAAGCAACATTTGTTCTTGACAAGATCTGAGGAAGGAATCCCAAACAAGAAGTTCATATGTCCACATGTGCAGCCACATAAGCACCTCTGTTTTTGCTGACTCAGCAAGAAATTTCTACACAATCCTAGTTTGTATTGATCATACACTTTATAAAACGGCATCATTTAGACTTGCTAATTGCAGCTTCGGAAACATATTCCTAAGATTAGGGTATAAGTGAAACATTAATGATAAGAAGAAAAAAGAAAAAAGTTGAAAATCTATCAAAAAGAATGGAAACTAACTAGAAAACAGTCATTAATAGATGATGAATAAAAAGAAAAGTGATATTTCCATTAGATAAATGCACAAACAACCAAATGTGATTGTGCTCTTTGTATTATATACTACTAGTCTTCCTTGGTAACTATAAAATGGTCAACTTTTACAATTCCCTTGAAATCTGATTTTTATTATTTATACGAGTCAAAATAATAATGTATTGTAAATAATTCAAAAACTATACTATATTTGTAAATAATAATATTGTCAAAAAGTATTAAGAGAACATATCAGTCTTTGGTTTTTATTAATTCAACGATTGTTATTGGTAATTGTTATTCACCAAACATTTGTATTTTTTGCAAATACAACCGTTCAATTAATTAAAAGCAACATTTAATCTCAACCGTCGAGTTAATCAAATCAACGACTAAAATTATGTCCTTATGTCTCACATAATAATGTTTAAAATAATAAGATTTATAGCAAAATTAAGTTCATGTGACATGTATAGATTTTACAAAACGGAAGGATAAAATAATAATAGTTGAATTTGATCCTCCAAAATAAAAGATTAAGTCTCACTTGATCTCTTCTTCTCACAAATATTTGAATGTTCTTAATTTAATTTTGTAATATTTAATTGTTTTGAATTGATCAGGATTCATTTAAATTATAAATCAGAATTCAAGAGAACGGGTCAGTTAATAACGATCCGCAGACCGCAGCAACTCAAAACCCCTCAACAATCCGAATAAGAAGATTCTCGCACAAGCTCATTAATCACCGTCTCAATGGAATATTCCGATCCTCTACATTTCCCTAACCTGATCTCCGATGACATCGAACAGCCACGGCGTCGGTAACTTTAACGATCGACCAGTTGACTCACTCCGTATCCGAAGTGGCGCAGACGAGGTCGATGTATTGCAAACCCTAGGAGAGAGGCCTGATCATGAGTCGTGGATATGGCGAAGGCGAAAGTAGCGGAGATTGATGCTGTTTTGTCGAAGAAACTGGAAGAGCTTGTTATGACACCGAAGCCGGAGGATGTGGATCTCCGGCTGTGGAGGGTGAGTTTGGCGGAGAAGGAGAGTGAGTTGAGGAAGAAGGCGGAGGAGGAGCGGAAGTTGTTTAAATCGATTATTGTGTTGGATGAGATGCATGAAGCGTATGGGAAGGTGTTGAACGAGTCTGAGGAGAAGTTGGAGAGGTTTTATGGTGAAAATGGGGATGTGGAGGAGAAAGGGGAAGAAATGGTGAATGAGGAGATTGTGAGTATTCTGCAGGGGAACGTGGAGGAGTTGAAGATAGTGAACTTGTCAAGGAAGCAGTTGAGCAGGCTGCCAGAGGCATTGTTTGGGAGAATGCATGGACTGGTTATGCTCAATTTGTCTAACAACCAGCTTCAGGTTTGACATACGGACTTGTTCGCAAGTTATGTAATGCTGATATATGATTCTTGTGAGTATGTAGAGACATAAGATATGTTGCGATCATAATGAACTTAGAAGATGTGTTTCTGGATTGTAGCTATTCTGAAATCTGATTAGAGTCTTGATTCTAACTAGCTTGCATGACCGGAAATGGGAAGGAAGTAAGAATTTTTCGTTCAACTAGGATAAACTTATTTAAAGTTCTCTGGATAACTGCATGCTATCCTGCGAATCATGCGGGTTATGCTTGCATTCCGTTATGGAAATTTCACTTGGTGTTCTGTTTCATTTCGACGTGCTCTTTAAAAAGGCCAATTGTTTTCTTGTTACATGCTCAATAATAGGCTGGCGATTTTCTTTCTTGTATACTTAGACTAATAGATGTTTCCAATTTAATTGCTGATTTTCGACAGATAATTCCTGACTCAATAGCTTGGCTAGAAACTCTGGAGGAGCTCAACCTGTCTTCAAATCAACTGGAGTGTCTTCCAGACTCAATTGGTATGCTTCAGAACTTGAAAATTCTCAATGTGTCAGGAAACCTGCTGAATACTCTACCGGACAGCATTCAATACTGCAGGTAATGCTGGCTTCTATTGCCACAACTCTTTCTTTCGATCCTGCGTGAGGGCATTTTAAAAAAGAAGATTAACGGCTTTGTTTATTTATTCAAATTTTGGTTTTCTAGGTCTTTGGTCGAATTAGATGCCAGCTACAATAAACTCAACTATTTGCCAACAAACATTGGCTCTGAGTTAAAGAATCTTAATAGGCTCTCAATTCAAATGAACAAGATTCGCGCCCTTCCCTCGTCCATTTGTGAGATGACATCTTTAAGAATTCTTGATGTTCATTTTAATGAACTACATGGTCTTCCACTTGCCATCGGGAAACTTTCCAATCTGGAAGTCCTTGACCTGAGTAGCAATTTCAACGACTTGACAGAACTTCCAGAAACACTTGTTGATTTAACAAAACTCAGGGAATTGGATCTCAGTAACAATCAGATCCATGCTCTTCCTGATACATTTGGTCGCCTTGTTAGTCTAACCAAGCTCAATCTGGATCTGAACCCAATAGTCACGCCCCCACCAGAGATTGCCAAACAAGGAGCTGAAGCTGTGAAATCTTTCATGTCAAAAAGATGGGTGGATTTACTAGATGAAGAGGACCAGAGGAATATGAATGCAATGAAAGACCAAACACGAATTAACGGATGGTTAAACCTTAACACCTCTTGGTGGAGTAATGTTGCTAAAGGGGTTACTGGGACTGTTTCAGAGTATATTGCTCCAAAAAATCCTAAAGATGCTGTTCTTGACAGGCTGCTATGATCCTATGAGTTGTACTAACTCTACCTGGATACTGGATTATCCAAAGAGGATCCAGACTTAATGATGTGAGTCCTTGTGGCTTTTGCTGTACCTGCCCTTTTCCTTTTACATCTTTTATTTATCTCTGAACTGTATCGTTTTATGCCTTACCTGTCAAATCTTTAGTGCAAGTGATCAATATGCTTATCGAGCCATTGTAACAAATCTGTCCTCCCCACAGTATTAGTGTTGTAAATGGTGCGGTGCCATTGTTATTTTGAAATTGCACGGTTGTGTTAAGTATTATTTCCTGCTTCAATACTAAGGAAGTGGATCCACGTCATCTCACTTTCTGATATTACCAGGTCCTCAAGTCCCTGATTCATCTGTTCATCGCTTGCTTCTATGGAGGTAACTTTCCGATGATTATAGTACGCTATTATTCTACTTTCTCTGTTCTCCAGTTTTCTGTTCTCTGAACTTGAGCATGGTTGTTTTTTCAACTGTTTCTCATCTCCCAAGTCAAGAATGCTCAAAGCAGGTTCAATGTTTGTCTTTCCGTGCGACACGCCGTTTGCAATGTGAAATATATTTTCTCTTAGTTCACACATAATTGTCTTGCTCCGTATCAGTATGATCTCATAGTTTATTTATATTTGGTTGTTTACAGGGGACCCTAACTATATAGGACGGCAGGCTGTTGCTTTGGTTAACTACAATTATTATATGGGTTACCAACCCTAATTATAAGCCACCCTTAACGCCCATGTGCTCCCACATGGACTCCTCTGCTTACTCTTACTCTATATATTTCAATCTCCCCAATTTCAATCTCCAAACCTTTTGAATCCTACACAAGTTTTCCCTACCATCTCCAGCAGAGTTCAATTCAAACATCTACATGTCTGTCAGTACTTCAATGTCAGTTAACAGAACAACATGGTCATGGCTGTTCACTCTATGCCTCTTTGGATATGTCTTAACTATTTACAACGAAAAGGTTGACTTTCACATATCGCCAACGCCCTTGTGCAGTTCAGTTTTGTCTCTAGTGGGTTTCCTCCTGGCAGCATCAGCTCTTCTCTTCATGGCCCGTGCCTCTCTGCTAATGTGGATAACTTTGCTGGTTCTCCTCACCTTTTCGGGTAAACGCAGAAGGGTCTTAGTTCATAATGGAACTAAGATCACAGCAGACGTAGCCATCTCATGGTTGAGGCTTTGAAGTTTGAACATATGCGTACTACTAGATGACCTTGTGCTGTATGAGTAGTTATAAGCCTCTGGTTGCCTATGTCATGAGTTTCTTTTTTGTAACTCTAGGCTGTAAATTAGCTGCTTATAATTAAATCAACGGTTAGGATTTAAAGATATATTTTTGAAGACAATACGGATCCAAATTATACATAATATCTTCAAGGCAATCAATTTATCCACAAAGACAAACTCAAAGCCGACTCGGAGGGCATTTTCGTCATTTGTGATTCCTTCGTTTCTACAAACTTAGCAAGGAAGTTTTAAAGCAAACCCAATCAATCAATCCATCCGTTTAAATAGAACTCCGAAGAGCTGTGCGTAATTCACTCTCTCACATCAACCACAACTTACCGATCGATCCTCCGGAACAACTCGCCTTCATCATCTTCTTACTTCAACTCTCCCGATTCGACTCGAATTAGGGCTCCGTCGCTCCGAGACATGGAATCGTCCATCGTGATTAAGGTTCGTCCTCCGCTTCATCTTTTTACTTCTTGTCCTAATTTTGTATTTTAATTTTCGATGCTGATTTGAAGTTGTATGATTTCTGTTATCCGATTGATTTTGTATGTTATTGTTGTGTAGGTGAAATGTGGAGATACGTTGAGGCGGTTTAATACTTGTATTGATGAGACTGGGAAATTAGGGTTTAATGTTGAGCAGCTGAGAGAGAAGATGCGTAGTCTTTTTAACTTGGCTGTTGATGATGATTTCACTTTGACATATTTTGATACTGATGGTGATTCTGTGACTATTGTGGAAGACTGTGATTTAGATGATGTGGTGTTACAGCGATTGAATCCTGTTAGAATGGTTTTGAATTTGAAGACTGGTGAGAAACGGGGTTCGTTTAATAGGCGATCGTTGAGTAGGAATTCCTCTTCCACGCCTATGGATTCTTCCAGGATCCACCAGTCGATTGAGTGTATACAGGCTAATGTTGAGAATATGGTGAATACTGTACCGGAACCGTTGAGGGGAGTGCTTTTGAAGCTCACTAGGGATGTGGCTGCTACAGCTTCTGCTCCAGTTATAGCTGATATCATTCATTCGGCGTCCAAAATTGGTGAATCATTTGCTAGCCAAGGCTCCCGATCCTTTTCACGGGGGGCCAATGTTGATACCGAAGTTACTGAAGGTGAAACTAGTTCAGGTTTACCTGGATCTAGGAGCAATGATAAATTTGAGGTTAAGGCAAAAGAAATCAACTCTGGTGTGTCTCGTGTACCAGACCTTAATCAAGCTCCACCGCCAACCTCTGGATTCGCGGCCCATGTGGCTACTCCTAATACTTGTGGCAGCAATAGTTGGAAGAAGGACACACATTGCCCAGTGTTTGCTAATGGTGGATCATTGAATTTGGACGATAAACAATCAGGTGGATGCCCTTTTTCTAAGACGAGAGCAGATTTTGGTCTTTACAATTCTTACAAAGGATATCATCGTGGCCCTCACTTCAAACAGAGTCATAGCCATTCTGATCGTGTGGGACCAGTGTCTCACACAGGCGTGCGATGTGATGGATGTAATGTTCATCCAATAAGTGGACCGCGATTCAAATCTATAGTGTAAGCAGTTGATTTCCTTTGATCTGGTTTAAGATAAACCTTGAAGAACATTTTCTTATTTGCTTGTGTCTGTTAATGCAGGAGGGACAACTATGACCTCTGCGTTTCATGCTACCTGAAATCTGGAAATAAGGCTGATTATGTAAGGATTGACAGCCCAATGCTATATCACCACATCATGAAGGTATTACATTGTGCGAGTGTTAGCTACATCAATTTTACTATTTTAATGCCCATAATTTTCTCTATGCACTGCTTTGTAAGTCTATTTTATTAATTTCCATTTTCCCAATTCAGAAACATGGAGCACTTAGACAGCGGTTTCAAGGTTACGGAGCATTCCAACCAATTGTTGATCCATTCACCTTCAAGCCGATATCCCCAGTGAATCAGGTAAAACTGGACAGCCGCTTTATCTTGGATGTTAATGTAACAGATGGGACTATGATGGCTCCATCAACTCCCTTCACAAAGATCTGGAAAATGCAAAATAATGGCAATGCGGTCTGGCCGGTGGGAACACAACTTGTTTGGACGGATGGGGACAAGTTCAGCAATGCATTATCAGTTGATCTTGAGGTTTGTATTATTAATCATCAATTATAATTTTTGCTAATTGTTACAACGTACATATCTATTTGTTAATTTTGTTCTCTCTTGATATCAGATTCCTGCTGCTGGTGTACCAGTTCAGGGGGAAATAGACGTTGCTGTTGACTTCGTCGCTCCGGAACTGCCTGGTGAGTATGTTTCATACTGGAGGATGTCATCAGTGTCTGGCCAGAAATTTGGACAGAAGGTTTGGGTCTCAATACAGGTGATTCTCTTACCTCCCCTCCCTCAGCTATGTAAACTTTATTACACATACTGATAAATTACGAGTTACTTAGGTGGATACATCACCTGAGGCTCTCCGCTATAGCTTGGACCACTTGAACTTGAACTTCCCTCCCCAAAGCAATGGTCAAAACAACCTCCTGGTCATAGACGTCAATTTTGAACCGTCAATGATAAATAAATCCAATCCCGATGATACATATCCGTCAGAGGCTCCAGTTAAAACCGTCGAAGTTTCTTCAAAATCTTTTGATCTGCAGACTACTACAGATACTCCACTAGTCATTGAGCCAGACGCAGAAGCTGTGGCTGAAAAAAGACCAATGGAGGACAAAGACCCGAACCAAGAATCTCAAAGAGCCTCTCCTGAAACTATGGGATCAGAAATCACTGATCAGAATTTGAACTTTCCTATTAATGATTTTTTACTGGTTGGTGATGCATTCTCTAATGGTTCTGCCTCACCTACTGTTCCATCTGTGTCGTACCCTGATGTTGACTCCAAAATAATAGATGGAGCTACTGTGAATGCATCGTCCAATGTGGAGAATCTAGCACCCTTAGCGCAGTCTGCAGATTCTAATGAGATTGAGGAGTTGTTGCTCAAGCAATTATCAGAGATGGGCTTTAGCCAGGTTGATTTGAACAGAGAGATCCTAAGAAAAAATTTATATGACATGGAGAAAACAGTGGTTGATCTTTGGGATATATCTGAATGGGATCCAATTATGGAAGAGCTTGAAGAGATGGTAAATCTTTCTCAATTGTAATAATATGATAGTAGATGTGATATAATTTGAAATATGAAGCTCACTGAATGAAGTTTCCATTGCAGGGCTTCTCCGACAAGAAGAAGAATGCTATCTTACTGGTGAAGAACAAAGGCAGCCTGAAGCGTGTGGTGATGGATCTGGTTGCTGGGGATCAGTCTCAGTAGAGAATCTCACCCTACGCCAGTGAAGCAGCATGCATAATGTTAATATCTATATATAGGGTTGCACTACTAACTAAATAAATGTTCAGGTTGCCATGGTGTGCTTATGGCATCACCTGTGGTTGTTGCTCATCTCTGGTCTTTTGCCTTTATAACTTATTGTATGTTATGTGTTTGTTGGCTGGCATTGTTTTCCCTTGTGTGATGCATTGCAATATCATACTTCGCTTCGCAAAGAGTTTAAATGAAGGAATTACAGAAACTACTGGGTGAAAGCTCACTGCCAAAACTTGCAAAGAAAAAGCATCATGGAGTGTCCGTACAACATTAACAGGGAGTTTATTATATTATAAGCTGCGGGCTTTCCTAAACTTGTAAAATACATGCTCAAAAAATCACGCTTGCAAAATCAGTTATATACGTATCGTTCCACTGAATGAAACAAATTGTTGACGGCTTTATGAAGACTGGCTTCCTCGATTTTTTTTGAAAAAAAGCAAAAGCAAGTATGCAACTATTACAAAAACATAGATTTGGCTTAAACCCAAATGTTTGATGATACACTCGTTCAACTGGAAATGACTACTTCCTAAGCGCATTCATTTTGTCCCTCAAATAGTAGAGCTTGGCCCTTCGCACTTTCTTCTTTTCTAGTACCTTGATCTCTCTAATGTTTGGCGAGTACCTGCAAGTAATGAACTAACAAAGGTAAGTAGAGTGGAAGATGGTTCCATTCTCATACGTTTGAGGAAACTGTTTATACATACACTCAACACAACTTTGTTTGTAGCTCAGGGTTTTGTACTGAATGCTAAAATACCACGACTGATCAATGAGCAGGGCAGTTGAGCACTACTTCGACAGACACCTTTTCTCTAAACAAAGCGCTACCAATAAGGCAATTAGTAGTACTTTTAATGAGGGATTCCATAAGGTGCAGAATATAATACAAAAAGTGAGGTACTAGGTTATTCAAGAATCTAAAGCATCAATGAAATACTAAATTGTTGCTAGTACTCTTTATAATATTTCCGCTAAAAGATGTTCATAACATACACCAATGCTTATTTTTTTAAATAGAAATAGCTAAATAAGACTTGTGAAACTATAAGTCAAGAGGGGTCCCTAGGGTATAGAGTGAATTTTTTAAAATTTCCATGCCAAACTAATATTTCCCACATATTTTAGCCTAAAATGTTTAGCAATCGCTTCTGCGCATTTGCATAACAGTATAACACCAACGTAGAATTTGCATAAACCCCGAGTCACTAATTATAAATGCATCATCGCGCTTGTTAGTGTACAATAACATAGTGGATGCCATCTCAGGGGCCTGGGATTCGTTTTCCAAGTTCCTTATGCACATATGATTCTAGGAAAACAAACCGATCTTAAATGACTGCAGTGTTACATGACATTTACATATATTTATTAGCCCTACTGATACAGTTACATGTTAGCCACATCCACAATGAAATGTGAGATACTGTTTTAATGCTGGTTATCTACGCTAGTCAGTCCTCTGTTTATGCCAAAACAGCGGTCAAAAAAATAAACAATAACAAACAATTAACAACAATGGCCAAAACATTTATGCATAAAAGATTGCGAAAGCTCTGTATGTTTGTATCTAACTACACAAAAATACGAAAAAATAAACAAACTTGGACAGAAGAAATCAAGCAAACTTACAAAGGAAAAAGGGATTCCACGCCAACCCCGCCGACAAGTCTCCTTAATCGAAAAGTGGTATTTAGTCCAGCATTGCGTCTCGCAATGACTATGCCTTTGACCACCTGAACACGCCTCTTGTTTTCTGGTACTTCCTGGAAATATGAGAATAAAGGGATGCCAAAATTACACAAAAAAACTGGATCGACTTTCAGAAATTATTTGGAAACAAAGATTTTACCATTTTCAGCTGGATTACATAACCAGGCCGTATTTCAGGTATCTCTCTCTGAGCCTGCACTTCCGACACAGCTTCCCTATCTAAAATCTGCAGGAGACACGTGTACATGGGTAAACACTTAACACAGAAGTAATATCATATCCTACTTCACTTTCGCTCAGCATAAAACAAAGTAATACAAACCTGCATTATATGCTTTGCTGTTTTATCCAGCCTTTTAAACTTTATGCGAGCTGGGACAACATCCGGGGCAGGGGCAGCATAATCATGTGAAGCTAGCTGAGCAGCAGTGCTCATGGACCTGTGGGTCATGTTTAGCTCATTCGGTGAAGACAAGCGCATCTCCTGTAACAAAGTTTTAAACATTACAATGCTCATTCGAATATGAATATTAAACACAGTTCAGAAACACTTGGAAACGAGTGTAACGTACCATTTTCAAAGAGGAAAATCCGCGAATCAGAGTAGACAAGTTGACAATCTTCGACCATCCATTTAAAGAGCTATCCAACCCATTAAAACTAACTCCAGCCGAGATCAAACATCTCGATTCACATCCTCCCACTAATGCCGAATTTAAGAACTTCAGATTGCTTCTTCTCAGCAACCGGAAACCTTCACGAAATGATTGCATTTCTGTTCGGCAAACCAGCGACTGGCGGCTTTACGAGGGGAAGCGTATCAGAAAATGAATCGAAAACACACCAATTAAATAAAAATTTACCTTGTTGAGAAAGGCGGAGTGCTTTGACGCCGGCGACCAACTTCGCAGCTTCCTCCGTCGTCAACGGAAAACCCTAACTCTCCCGTTTCGTCGAACGAAGATGGTGATTAATGACGAAAATACCCCGGAAGTAAACGGGCCTTTCATCCTCTAAGACCACTGGCCCAATGAATGCCCCTGGTATAGATTACTGACGAAAATACCCCTGGAACTGGAACTCTGGTATTATTTTTATTCCTGCCACAAACTGTATTTATCTATTATTAAAATGACAAGATTTTATTTATTTATTTATTTATTTTTTTAAAAAAAAAATTGGTCAAGGAATGGACAACCCCCATTCTCAAGCCAATTAAATTATTCCCCTCTAACCTACCCCGCAGAACCCCTGTCCTGCCCCCATCAGGAATCGAACCCGGGTTGGCTCCAGTGGTGGCCATTTTTGGCTCCGGCTCTTACCAACTGAGCTAACCCCTGATGGGTTATTTATTTTATTAAATATTGATTTGGGAGATTCTGCTCAAAATATTAAATGAAATATGACTGAGTTTGCTTGTGCATACTAAATACTTCCAAATAAACCACCCTGTCACCATGTCTGAGTTTTTTGTATTATTTATTTCAATTATAAATTATTTATGCATTTATGGAATATACAATCTCTGAAACTCTATCATTGGATGCTACTACTACTTAATGTTCATCAACTTCAAGTTCCAAACACATTAGATCCTGTGCTCAGACAAACCTCCCAACACCTCAGATCAAATCCAACAGGCCTTTGCTAGACCTCATCTGGGACTAGAAATTGGAAGAAGTTCAGGTTGAAGGAGCTGCTAGTGGTAGCCATGCAAGGTCCTATAGGGATTCCAGCTTGTTTCTCATCATCAAATTCAAATGACAGACAGTTTATAGATGACCCATCAGCCAGATCAGGTCAGACAGCATTCATGTCAACTTACAGGACTAGAATTGGTGATCACAATAGGCTGATTACCATCACTTGGTGCAAGAATTTACTCCTTCATGGCTTATCAATCTCTGTTGATGGTGTAAATGGTGATGCTCATTTCCATACTTGTAAAATTGAGCTCAAGCCTTGGTATTTCTGGAGAAAAAACGGGTCGAAAAGGTTTTATCTTAGTCTTGATAATAATGCTAGTAAAGAGATTGATGTGTTTTGGGACTTGAGGTGTGCCAAATTCAGTGGAGAGACTGAGCCTGTTTCTGATTACTATGTGGCCTTGGTTTGTGATGAGGAAGTTGTGCTTTTGGTTGGGGATTTGAAGATTGATGCTTATAGGAAAACAAGATGCAGACCTTCCTTGATCGACCCGGTTTTAATTTCTCGAAAAGAACATATTTATGGGAAGAAAAACTTTGTCACAAAATTCAAGTTCCATGAAAAGGAAACCAAATCACACGAGATACTGATCGAATGCAGGACGAGGATGAGCGCTGCGGCAAACGGCGGTGGGATGGAGCCAGAGATGGAAATAAAAGTGGATGGAAATGTGGCTATCAATGTAAAAAATCTTCAATGGAAATTCAGAGGTAATGAGTCAATTCAAGTCAGCAAGTACAAAGTTGAGGTATGTTGGGATGTACATGACTGGCTTTTTAGCCCTGGCTTAAGACATGGACTGTTCATATTCAAGCCTGTAATGCAATCTAGCAACTCACCATCATCAACATCCTTGTCGCCTCAACCGCCATTTTCATCGCCCTCAACTCCGCTTTCATCTCAAAGTGGAAGCTCAGGATCTGGTGATTTTGGATATGGGTGTGGTAATAATATTTCATCCGGGTTTTCGGAGTTTTGCTTGTTTTTATATGCTTGGAAGTTTGAATGATATAAAACATAACTACTTCACACTAATATTCACATCAACTCTTGTCCATAAATTCACATAACAAGCAGATAATAATATCTCATTTTTGATCAGATTGAAAATGAAACAAATCATATGCAGTCCAAATTGAAGCTCACATGATTTGAAACATTGCAACTTATCACAGAAACAGTGACATGTGATAAAAGATGAAAAGAAGAGAATTGAAGAAGATGGAGGGAATTCAACAGCTGGGGAAGTGAACAAGTTGGGCATAAAGAGACATTACAGACTGGATCACACACATACATGATAACATGCTCAATAATTTGCACATCTAGAGGACTCATCTCAATCTTCTCCCAAGAAACTCTACAGGTTATTTTAGAATATATTTGTATAACTGGATTATATCGTTTTCTCACGATCTGATCTGGATATTCGAGTATTTTGAATTCAGATACTTCCAGCAAGCAAAGCCAGCTAACATGTGTGTGCATCTGGTTTTGTTTAATGTGGTCCCTTATGTTTATCTTAGAATGACAGCCCTGTGATCATGGGACTGAATGTTTGTACCTACAAATAGCGCGGTCAGACAGTTATGACTAACTACTTAAAAGGTAAAAGTATTCTATCAAAAAATGCAGAAGTAAGATTGAAGAAATTATTTCATCAAGTTATTTGCTATTTTGAGGATAAAGAATGCATAAAGATGAAGTGGAACTTAAAGACATGTCCAGAGAAATGCATGTGCAAAATTTAGCAAGATGAAGCACAAGAAGAAAGTAGACATGTTTCGAGGCTCTGAGATTGAAAAAAAAGTGTAATGTCACATCTCCGGACATAGTTCTGATAGTATCATGCAAAAACAAATGAGCATATCTATTCAGAAGAATTGATTTCTGTAATGAATAAGATAAAAAGTTGTATTGTTTTTTAGCACGTAAAGATGAAAAAAGTATGAATATCTGTCTGAAACATCAGCACAAGGCATAACATGACACTCTGGGACGTGGACTAGACAGCATTTTGTTCGCTTTCCGCCAAGGTTTTGCATTATTGTGATTTTGTAACATGTCATGCCCACCCATTCGGCCACCCCTTTCGAGGCAACATTATATTTATTTAATTTTATAAAAAATATGGACTGTTACAACAAATCCTTTCCAAGAATATTTGCTAGTAATAGTAGCTTTTACTACAACTTTGTAGTAATGAATATTGAGCAAGAATGAAGACTGTCAGTCATTCATCAGTTAATGTACTGCACTTCGAATGAAAATGACTGTCATCCAAGTTAAAAAATCAAACTTTTACGATATGGGTACGGAAAGATCCCATTTGATGAGTTTTTTTGGTAATTACTAACATCAAGTTAGCACACAAGTCGCCCTTATAGCTCAGTGGTAGAGCGCCAGTCTTGTAAACTGGAGGTCCGTAGTTCGATCCTGCGTGAGGGCATTTCTTAAACAATCTAGAAGAACATTTTTGGACTTTTATCTGAAAAAGTTTTGCTACTGTTGCAGAGCATGGACTCAACAGACATGCCAAGGATGAGTTTTGATGGTCAGGTGAGCTAAGGATTTTTTATTTAAACTTTCGTAAACATGATGCATCAGAGAAACTAGGATGTCCTGCTCTCAAATTGACCAGCCACATTTATGTTCGGAGCATTCGCGTTAGGAGAACTAGTAAGGAGATGCAAGATCACCCATAACCGAAATACCATAACCCATCGGCAATTGGTTTTATCATCTAGCACAGAACCCAAGCAAATAACTGAAACACAAATGCCAGTACAAAATGTTGTAGTAATTTGTTTTATTGAGTACAGAATGTTTTGAAAATGTGCGCAACATTTTCTTATTAGTATTCAAACACTGAAGATGTTCATGCTCTGATCCATCACCCATAGCATCTAATGGGATCATTACAACCCTTATCAGCAGACTGTTTCTGACCATTTCTACCACCTTTAGCAAGATATTGCTGATGGTACTCTTCAGCAATGTAAAACCTCTTAGCAGGCAGAATCTCCGTCACAATCTTTTTACCCTTGAACTCATTTTGCTTCGCCTCTAGGACTCCTTCGCCAACCTTTCTTGCTCCTCATTGTAGAAGTATATCCCTGACCTATACTGCGTCCCTACATCTCCGCCCTGCATTACCAACATTGCCGCGCATAACAATTAACACATAGTCCAAACATCAAAATGATCAAAATGCGTGTCACAAATTAAATTCTTAAATATAAACCTGGCGATTGAGCGTGGTGGGATCGATTCTGGACCAAAATAGGTTCAACAGATTGGTGTAAGATGTGACACTCGGGTCAAACTCGACCCGAATAACTTCAGCATGATTGGTGTTTCCACTGCAGACCAGTTTGTAAGTTGGATCCGGAACATGACCTTGTGAATATCCAACCTCAGTTTTGACCACGCCAGGAACTCGCTGGTACGCCAGCTCGACACCCCAGAAACATCCTGCGGCGAACTGAGCCAGCTGGTGTGATGGGTCGGTCGGAGAATCGAGATCTGGTGCGAGCGCTGGGTTCGTGTTTGCCATGTTTTTTTGTGTGGATAGGTTTTGATTTCGGCTAGTGGAGTTTTTATAGGATTGGGTTATATTGAGTGAATGTGAAGCTAGAAGTTGACCAGATTCGTAACGAACCGTTTCTATTTTGGGCCCGAATGGGCTGTTCATATATGGGCTTTCATTTTGACGAACCGGCCCAATAACTGAGTCCCAATCCAAAAGCATTTTCTTTTCTTAAATTTACATGGTGCTTTAACGGAAAACATTCGTGCAGAAAGATGTTTCATGTTTCAAGTCTTTCGGCTTTGGATCATTATTTTGTGGGTAAGCATGGCATGAAAAGGCTTTGAAGTGGGAACGATCGATTTCCACTGTCGTTATCGTGCAAAGTGACATTCGTGGCTGCTAGAGGCAGATGGGTTTTACTGAATGAGTGTGTTTAACAAATACTATGTCCCCAGTTGGGCCCTTATGAGGTATGCTTGCCGGCTTAGTGCAGCTTTGTTGATGTAAAATAGTTCTGTATTGTGTCATGTGTGATAATCTTACAAGCTGCTAGTTTTTGTGTTATTATACTTGATGATTTGTGACACGAAATGGGCATGGGATATATGTTGAGAATATGTATATGTTTTGAAGAAAAGTGTTCCTCCGAATTCAATTGTTTGCCGATTTTGACTTCAATATGTCATGCTAGGTATGGATATATAATCGTCATATTTAGACCTGAGAGCTAGGAAGAATCTATAATTAGTCCATGATAGTTAATATCAGCAATGGCGGTCCTCGTTCATCTATACAATTTACAATGATTTTACAATGGTCTAACACTCAACCGGCAAACAATTTCCTACACAAAACCATGTGAGCTCTAGTCACCTCTGAAAAATACTAAGAGGTTTTCAAATTGACAAAATGAATACTTCATCTTAATAGTCTGTAGCATTTGATAGGATGAACGTCCATTGTGTCTGTATCAGTCAGTTCTACACGACTATGAATAGTCTTTTGGGTCAGCGATGATATTGCCTTGGCTATTATCACTTTCCTCGCTAGCTGTTGCCACGTTTCATCTTCTGGACCTCCGTTTATCAACTCTTTTAACTTGAATTGCCTGCATATTCAAGAACGACATCAGGATTGGCCATTTGGTCAGTGGTCGCATAAATGGTGAGTGGCAAAAGTTGATGTTTCCATTTACTGATTAATTGGAAGAAATGAATATGATAGTGTTCAAGTACCTGCAAAGAGGAACTCTGCAGGAATCCGGATGGTCGCATACAGAGGAATGTAGATGAAGAATCTGCCACATTCTTTTGCACCTTGAGCATCCTCCATTAACCCGCTTTTCACAAGTGGAAAAATGTCGGATCAGCATTTGGAGACATTTACAAGTTGCAAATTTGCTGCAAGGCATCTTCGAGGGCTCCACATCATAAGGTCCAACTGAGGTGCACCCCTCTGTGCAGATGTGCTCTAGGCACTCCATGGCTTCACTAAGCTGCGAATACAAAGTTCTTTCTCTTCTAAGCCTTCTCATCCTCTTTCTCCTCTGTAATCAATACATCCCGTGTTTTATCAGCAAGTTGCTTGAAGGAATTAAGAGCAAAAATTGTATGTGACTAAAGATGAAATCGCAGTTTACCAATGCTTTTTCATCCATGTACTGCAGTACATCAAGCTCAAGCCATGGATCATGTTCTTGCAGAACCTTCCACCCTTCTGTTTTCTCAACACTCTTAAAGTGGCAAGAGATCAACTTTATACAAGTGAGTTTAAGCTCAGGTGCATCACAGAGCTTGGCTAGCTCAAGCACATCCACCACATTATCCTTCCTCAGCGTCTTAGCTAATCCTTTCGCAACCCTTACTTTCAGCTTTGGTACCAAAAACACATGAGACAATGCCAGAAGATGTATCCCATACTTGTCCATATCCTCCTCTGAACATCTGCCAATCAAAAAATATCCTCAAAGCATCAGCTTCGACCAAATCAACTCCCATTTTATTTAACATGACATCAAAATATCCAATGAGTTACAATCAAAAATCCCCACTTAAATCATAAGACGTGCACTACTTGAACACCACAAACTCGACGAAAAAATCAATTACTTTCTGCGTGTTACACAAGATTGATACAGTCAACAGCAGATATCAATTGCCAGCCATACTCCTTTTTTATTTGTTGATTAAATCAAAAACTACCGACTACCGATTTTATGAAAAAATTCTCAACTCCGGACTATACCTTGAAGTGTATAGAAATCTAACAAATATGGAAACAGCCTCAGAAGGAACTCCAGGAACCAAAATGAATCTCTCCGAGCTCTTTCGCTGCTTCACCGACTGGTTTATAAGATTCTCCAGCACATGTGACGCATCTGCCTGAAACGGATCAAATCAATGAGCAATTTCCGAGTAAATAAAATCTATAAAAAATCGGTAGAGAGTAGGGCGGGAGTTTTACCAGGACGAAGGAGTGAGCGGGAATTCGGAAACCGGTTGAGGTGACGACATGAATATCAGGCCGCGGGATTTCTCCGGTAAGCTTGGTTGAGGTGATCGGAGGACGGCCGGCGATGTGGCCGTGATTTTGATCGGAGAGGTTTGGTGAGATTTTCACTTTTTCCATTTTTTTCTAGAATTTTTTTGGAATGGAAATTTTTTGAAGTGGTTTGAGGCAGGCGGGTCGGTCTTATTTATAGCGGATTGGTAATTTTACGGTTAATTCGGCGAAATATTGTTTTAAAATAATAACAAGAAATTGGAGCGCGTGGGAGGGATTAACCCGAGTCTGCTGGTTCGGTTTCGTTTAATAAACCGAACTGATTGATTCGGACAACTATTCATAGTCTACGAGTCATCCATATCTACTTTATCCCAGATTTAGATCACTTAATGTCTTAATGTATAATTTGACATTTAATTTATTTGAAAGTTAAATTTTTATAATGGTCCTAATTCAGACCGAATCAATATTCAAGAATAGCCGATTGAATTGGACCGACCAAACCGAAACAGTAATTGGACCAAACCAGCGCGTGGGGTTAAATGCGATGATTGACGTGGAATGAGGTGAAGTTGCCACGTCAGTAAAGTGGTGTTAGGGGTCGGATAAAGTTGTGAACGGCTCTTGGGGATTGGCCAGCTATTAAAAAGTGCGGCCTTGTTGTCCTAATCCGACCAATTGGCATCTCCTCCACATAAGATATGCGTCTACGTGTACAATTTCATTTCCATTTTTTACATAAATTCGGGTAAGTTCAAATTTGCTTGACTAAACTTTCAATTTTTCATTTAATGTATATATATGCAAACAGAGTTGAGTTCTAGAAGAACATTAAATTTTTGTGAGACGTAAAGATTTAATCTCAGCCGTTGGTTTCGATTAATCTAGCGGTTGAGATTAAATTGATTTGTAATTAAATTTAAAAAGAATTACCTAAAAACACGGGGCGGTTGGTGAGTGACGGTTATCAATATTAACCGTTGGATTGATGAAAATTAACGGTTGAGATGATGTCATTCCGTCTCACATAAATCCATTGGTTCTGATTTATTATTATTATATATAACTGCGATCGATATTATTTTCAGTGAAGCAGAGAATTCAATGAGATTTATATAAATCAATGGTGGTGGAGCTTTTATTATAAAAAGGGAAGTGTCAAGTGTTAAAGTTTATGTTTGTAATCTAAAAGATTTGATGAAGTTTAATTGATTAACTCATCGTGGTTCATGGAAACTTGAAAATGTAAAGTCAGATTAGAGCAATATGTCTGTGATTTTTAAAACAACTCTCATGCAACATGTGATAATTGTTAACATTTTTGGACAAGTAGTTGGCAAATTCATCTCCAATTGGATGAGATTAATTATTATATTAATTGAATACGCTTATTACCCAAGACTTGTTCTTCTAAACAAGCATTATCCCACTTGGTTTAGAGTCGACAAGAGTCTATAACCTTTTTTCTGAACAACATTTATTTTTACTTGCCTCTTCAAAATATGTCTCTTTATGACATTGATATTACTGATTACCTCATCCAAGATTCCAAGTGACCAAGTGCACAAAATCAGTATCAGGGGTCAAGGGTTCAAAGTTTAATTTAAAATCAGTATCAGGGGTCAAGGGTTTAAAGTTTAATTTAACAGTCACTTGACCTAGAATAAAGTCTAGTTTAAGGTACATTTTCAACCTTATATTCGTCCACCACTGTGGGTGACATGACTTGAGTTTATTTAGGAAGCAGCACTCGCTCAAGATGCAAGTGCAACTAGAATTATGATAATTACTTATACATTAATCATCGATACACACCCAACTGATTTAGGAAAATTATACCTTTAATGTACAGATTCGCTGTTTTTTGTATAAAATTATATCTTAAGGAAATGACGAAAATATCCTCCACCCAAAATTTTCTATTTTGGCAAAAATGCTGCAGGGGTAAAATAAGTAGTATTATAGTTTACATGGCTTACAAGCCCAATTAATACAATGAGAAGAGAAGCCCAATCAAAGACGAGCGCGAAGCTGAAATTAAGTATAAAATAATAACGGATAACCGATACGCACATGAGCAGAGCGCACCGCACGGCACGTGACTCAGATCCAACAAGTAATTCAACGACCTAACGACGTCGTCGCATAGCAGCAATCAATGAAGTCAAAGTAGTTCAAACCTAACTCAACGAACAGAAAAACCGGTCAGAAACAAAAAATACCTAAACTACCCCTATGCTCTGTTCCCGAGCTAAATCTGACACATAACACAGCAGACAGCTCGTTTATCTGCACAGACACAATTTCAGCTCTCTGATCGATCACTTCATAACCCTTGCACGTTACCACCCATTTTCCTCACTCCCAGATTCTACTTAATTAATGTCGATTATTACTTGCATTTACTGCCACGCCGTTCTAGTTACTAGTAATGTTGTAACACCGCTCACATTTCGGAATCCTCGTTGTCAACATTATTGCTGTTGTGTTCCCTATTCACCCATTTTGAGTTTAGATATTTACCACTCGTTTCATGAATGTTTAGGTGCTCGATTTGATCTGGGGTTTTGAAACTGAGTTGTATAGGTAATGCTTCCAAACGTTTTTCAATACTCTAAGAAGTAGAGCAGGTGATGTTCTTTGTCGTTTTGTTTGTCTTACTCCTTGTGATTCAGATTGTTAAAAAGTTGTTTTCTTTTTGAGATTCTCTTCTTGTTCTGCTTTTTTTGGGTCACTAGGGTTTTGATGTGTTTTGGGGCAGGACAAACAGGGAATGGAGTTTTGTCAGTTTCAGTTTGATTGATTTTGTTTTGTGATTCAAACTCTGAGCTTTCTATTTGGATTGCTGATTGTGGTAGTGGTGAGTGTCTTGCTCTTGAAATCTGATTATGTCATATTCCATTTCTGTTAGGGTTTTACTTTTCTTCAATAAAATGGATTTTTTACCCTTGTGTTGTACTTGGATCACATTTATGGTTGTGAGCTTGTGATCTCAATTGGTACATTGATTTTTAGCTTTGTGCAATTTTGTCTGCTCTTTGGATTTATGTCTGAGGTACATGTATGATTCTACATTATGGTTGCATTGTTGTAGCTTGATGTTATTGACTTGTGTTTCTCCTCTTGAACAGGTGTTTTGATTGTTTAAAGGCTGGGATTGGCGAGATGGCTGAGGGAAGAAGGCATTCGGTTGATGTGCCTATCTCAAGGGCTTTGGTGGCGTTAAGGAGAGTGAGATCGTTAAGAGATCCATCTACAACTTCTTTGAGTAAATTCGCTGCTTTGTTTGATAATCTAGATGTGGAAAATGGTTTATCTATTGGTGAATCTGCACCTTTTGTTGATGGGCATCCTGATTTTGGTTTGGATAATCCTCCAAAGTCATTAGGCGATCAGTTGAGGGAATCTGCTTGCAACTCTAATATGCATAACAATGGTAGAAATCCTGCGTTTATGGGAACTTCTTGTAAAGACTTGAGCTTGATTGGCGAGGCTTTCACTCCTCTCTCAGGCTCAGATGAAGCTGAGGAGTCAAAATTTCAATACGGTGGCCGTTGCAGGAGAGATGGAACGTATAATAAAAGCAACACACCAGCTAGCAACTGTATGGAAGATGTAGATTCATGCAGTGAGTCCTTTACTAATCCTTTACGTGAACCTGGAGCTAATCGTCGTGTTTCTCATTGGAGGGATCAATATGGAAGCGATTTTCAGTCATCTTTGAAGGGAGGCGATGTAGCCAGTCGGATAGGTGGCATGTCTTCATATATGAATGATGACTTATCTGATGTGGATTGTGATTTTCAAGGATGTGGCCTTAGCTATTGCTGGTCGAGGACCCAAGGCTTAAGTCGGATCACCCATCTGATGTGGATGATCAACCTTTGCTTTCGGGTGAACTAAACAATACAGAACTCTGTGTACAGAACGGAAATTGGAAGCTTAACGATGAGCTAATCCCATTTGACGGGAGTCCTCGAAACCTCAGTCAGAAGTTTAGGCCTAACATGTTCAAAGACTTGGTCGGACAGAATGTTATTGTTAGGTCTCTATCCCTGGCAATATCAAGCCAGAGACCGTCTTCAATGTATCTGTTCCATGGTCCTCGCGGCACTGGAAAAACTACTGTTTCACGAATATTTGCAGCTGCTTTGAATTGTGTCTCACGAGAATGTAAGCCTTGCGGATCATGCTACCACTGTTGCTTATTCTTCTCTGGGCAAAGCAAAGACATAACATTTGTAGACTCAGTAGCGATCAGCGAAAGAAGTAGAATAGGACGCCTTCTTAATCATGCAGCTAGCCCTCCTAAGTCATCAGCTTTTAAAGTCATTGTATTTGACGAGTGTCAGTTGCTGAGTAAAGATGCATGGACTGCTATATTAAACCGCCTTGATGGTTTTCCACAGCATGTTGTTCTCATAATGATCACTCCTGATATGGATAAATTGCCTCATAGTTCAGTGTCTCAATCTCAAAGGTTCCGCTTTCAGAAAATTAAAGAACCTGAAGTATCAGCCAGGTTGAAGAAATTATGCGTTGCGGAAGGCTTTGAATTCGAACAGGCTGCATTAGACTTCATTGCTGCTAAAACAAATGGTTCACTTCGTGATGCTGAAATGATGCTTGAACAGCTTAGTTTGTCTGGCAAAACAATCTCGATGTCTCTAGCATATGAAGTTGTAAGTATTCTTGCATGATTTTTTACTTGTACTATTTTTCTATATATAATGTTCGTCTGTGAAATTTGCAGACAGGAATTATATCCGATGATGAACTGCTTGAATTGCTGGATGTGGCACTGTCACCTAACACATCGAATACAGTTCGAATGGCAAGGGAGATGATGAAATCGAGGATTGACCCAATGCAACTAACTTCGCAGCTTGCAAATCTTATTATGGATATTCTCGCAGGAAAGTTTGAAGAGGACAGTTCTGAAGTAAGGAAAAAGTTCTTCGAGAACCATTCATGTAAGTGTTTTTTTTACCTTGATTCACTCGCTGTATTTGTGATTTATAAGTCTATGAGTCTAACTTAATGCACTTGAATATAGCTGAAGCAGATCTTCAAATGCTGAGCCGTGCTTTGAAAATACTTTCGGAAACTGAGAAACAGTTGAGGGTGTCAAAAAATCAGTCAACTTGGCTTACTGCGGCTCTTTTACAGTTCAGCTCTTTTGAATCAAATTTGGATCCAGTTGATTCAAGAGTGTCAATGACGGCTGTTGGTTTGACAGGTGAGAGCCTCTGATCTTATTTTCGTCAGACCCTGACTTGCAGTTTTACCATTCACGTATAACTCATTTGAGTAAGAATTGATTGTCTAAATGCAGATGAGGAATTCCGGAGCACACCCTCAGCTGTAGAGAGTTTGAGGCGTGAAGTTCCATGCGTATGTGATGATAACAACACCAATAAGTTAAAGAATACTGAACGAATGGAATTAATATGGACGAGAGCAATTGAAATGTGCCAATCTACTTCCCTTCAAAGATTTTTGCGTAAGCATGGGAGATTATCTTCAGTCTGTGCCAGTCGAGGTCAGTAGGAGGCCTCATTTTAGTCCGCTTAGGAAATCATAGATATTTGGCTGCAGAAGTGGCATTCCACTAATTTTTTGTTTCTTTAACATTTTCAGGGGTGGCACTAGCCCAGCTTGATTTTTTGCACGGAAAACATGTGGTCAGAGCTGAGAATGCGTGGAAGTTGATTGCGAGCTCACTGCAGAGTACTCTGGGCTGTAATGTAGAGATTCAGATCAACTTAGTTTCAGGTTCTCATGCGATGAAGAGTAGAAAACTCATCAAAGGTTGCCTCAAGTTTCTAAACTGTGGTCGCAGAGGTCATCAGAAGTCATATTCAACTGCTGTCCAGAGTAGTGGTCAGTCAGTATCTTCTGATTTGACTTCCGAGAAAGCAATGATTGGAGATAAACCTAGTGAAAATTGTGGGTTTATTTCTGGAGAACAGGCTTCGAACAGTCGTTATGGTGCTACTATTAGAGATTCACAGGGTAATGTGTTGCGGACAGAGTGGATTGAACCAAGTGAAGCATCATTCGAGGACATTCCAAGAACAGAACCTGTGAAAAAAATTAATATCGTAGAAAATGACGCGACAAAACATGCAGTTGACTGTCATAAAGGTGAAGAGGTTGAGTATCTGCCCAAGTTCTCAGACAGCGGTGCAAACCTTGATAAGAAACTTGGCATGTCAAAAATCTCTCAGCAATCTGGAATTCAAGAAAACAAGCCACGAGTACCTGTTTACAAGAAGGCATCTTATCTTGTATGCGGCAAGGATGCTGCTTTTATATGCCGCGACTCTGACAGATTGGGCGAATATGATAATGATGGAGGGTAAGTTGGCTGAAGTCCATGAAATTTTCATACAAAATAATAATTCATTCTTGGTTGTTAACACTGGATTGATATTAATCTAACTTTTGCAGATCAAGGAAGAAGTCTAAGGTGCATTGTTGGAAAACTCCATCTCGGCTGAAGAAGGTTAGGACAATTTGCTGATGCATTTTATTGAAGATGAGTAACTTGTTGAGAAGCTGTATCTCCCTGAGCTGAGATGGTTTAATGTTTGTTATTCATGTCTTGCAGGCTTGGCTTTCAAATAATGGACCAGACCGTAAGCAATCCATGTGGGTGTTACCTTGTACATCAGATAAATAGAATGTATATGTATGGTCTTTGGGTAAAGTGGTGGTGCAGTTGTTCAAAGCTCGGCTGGAGAAGGGTTGTGGATATCTTCAGTTTTGGATAGGCCATTAACTTATGTAACTTTTGGTGTTTTGCCACCATCAATAGTATACTGTATTTCAAAGACCAGAGCTAAAGCCCACGATCCAACCAGATACTGTAATGAAGCCTTCGCAATATGCTCAAAGCTATAAAGGAAGGCTTGTTAAAACTGTTGGCAGTACTGATGGTCAAAATGTATGTATCCAAGAAAGCTGATGTAAAAAATGTAGAGTTTTTTGAAGCAGAAATATGTTTGGAACTCATAATGGGGAGGGAAAACTGTCTTACAACTCAATGTTACAGCAGCCAACAGCATAGGTTTAACCAAAACAACTAAAACGATGCCTTAGTAAGCTTCTCAAGTCAAATCTTCCCCATCAGGGGTTAGCTCAGTTGGTAAGAGCCGGAGTCAAAAATGACCACCACTGGAGCCAACCCGGGTTCGGTTCCTGATGGGGGACAGGGGTTCTGCGGGGTAGGTTAGAGGGGAATAATTTAATTGGCTTGAGAATGAGGGTTGTCCATTTCTTAACCAATTTAAAAAAAAAGTCAAATCTTAGAAAGGATTTCAATTAACTAAAATGGAGGGATCCATTTGTCTAATGTTAGAGCTAAGCCCTCATGAAGATAGTATTTTGTGAAACTCTACAGTGACTTCTTTTGGAGGTTTCTCAGCAGGGAGCTTCGCTATATAACCTGAAAATGACAAAAAGGAAGATCAGCAAAAGCTCTGTTATATAATTGAACCAGGGTGCATGTTAATCAATAATGAGAAACAAGAGATACATATTAGTCACAACTAACTCAATTAACATTCCAAAATAACAAATAAGGGAAGAGAAGTAATTACATACTGTTCTGTTTGCTTGTGGAAAGCCTCCAATCTAGATTTGAGAACAGCAGCAGTACCATCATTTATCCGTTGAATCAATTGTTTTCCAGTAATCTACTGTAAAAGGAACAAATATGATACCCATATGCAACAGAATGAAGTGATACCTTCTGTGCTTGGGTTACTGTCCTGGGGAAACCATCAAGATACCAACAACTAAGTCACAAGTCAAAATCTATGGAGGTAAAATCATGAGACTGCCAATTCGAAGAATAAACACCAAGACCAAAAGAAGAAACAAAATTGGAGTTTTGGCAGCAACAGCCGCTCTCAACATGCCACCAGTTACTAGGTGGCACAAACAGAATTCATCCATGATGATCGGTGACTGAGTACCTTTTCCTGATACAGGTGGGACTGTAGGCAAGATTTTAATTTAGCATTTACACTCAAATGTCAAAACAACAGAATAGATGAAATATCTAACCCTTCACTATTTTTGGATGATAGATCCAGATGAGATAGCAAACTTCAAAAACATACCATAAATCTGCAATCTTCATCAACATTCACTACAGACCAACCCCACCATTGATTCGAGAAATCAACTTATACATGGAGCCCATACAATCTCAAAATCACAAAAAAATCCAACTTCACAACTCAAAACCTTATAGATTCCTAGTATGAAGTATCTCAACCACAACAGAAACTTAATTTCCATAGACCCCGGAATTGTACAGACAGGTTAAGCAATAAGCCACTCAGATCCAAACCCTAAACATTCTGCCGAAAATCTCCGCCTCAAACCAAAGGCATTTGTTTGAACTCACCGAAAACACCAAAACCATATCCGACGTAGTAGCCCCGTCATCAGAGGCTACATTCTCCAGATTCGCAAGACAAATTCAGGTCAAACAAATTGTCATTTAATTACAAATTCACCCTGAACTATTTGTTATATACGACCCACCGGTTGCCGGTTGGGCACACAGTGCAAAAATGGTAAGAGAGAACACCGAAGAATCAAAATGAGATTCTTCATATTTTCTTGCAGCAAAAAAACACAAATACCTACAGAAGCTGCAAGTCTAGCTCTTTTGCGAGTAAATTGATACCATATCAATTATGTTATTGATAATGGAACAAAAGGCTACCACATTTTTTATAAATTGGAACCCATGTGAAAAAGATCAACTCAAAGACTATCACACTTAAACCGGATGAATGTATTTACTATCACTGTGGGATAACGGATCGTTATTGAATGATATGCCTAAGCTCAACTGGTAATCACCATCAATCAAGAAATTCAATATAGATCTAAATTCTAATCACACCATTAGTAGCGAATTAGAAGAACCTCACAGAAAACGATGGGTAAGGTCACGAGGAACCCCTTCAAACAAATGCAACAAGTAATCCTGCACATCTTCAATCGAGTACTTCATATATTTTTCTGTGTCTCCCGATCCCTGTAGTCGTAGTTTTACCCAACCAACGAACGACCTATATGCAAGTATCACAGTCCCTGATATTATCGTTTGTACATCTTTCCTCAATTCAGGATCCTGAATCTTCCAGCCTGTTTGGGTCCTGTAGATATCTTCAAAACAAGTGTTGAAACTCTTCAATCTTTCTTTAACAGCTTTCAATGCATTGTTTGAACTACCACTTTCAATGTCAGTGACACTCAGAAAAGATGTGGCGGCAGTCCAACAACCCCTGAAATAATTGTTGGCATGCATCTTCGTTTGGACTTTGCGACTACGAATCCAATTCTCCCCTAAAACATTTCCGACCTCTGAATTCATTACTTTCTGAACCATGTAACTAATGTTGGTCATCAGGAAAATGAACCCTAAATTTTTGTCCTTGTACAGCTTTGACGTCTCTTTTAGATTCTTTTCCAAATACGAAGTTAGCAAAAACAATCGCCTTCCAATGGGTGACATGTCCTCTTTATCAACTCCATCACTCTGGTCATTCTTGTTCGGTAGTTCAACGTCATTGACTTCAAGAAGCTGGTTAAGTGTATTGCGATAATCCACTACAAGTTTAACATAATTCATAACGTATATGGTCAATGGGTGAATCTCTCCATCTTGATCGGGCATTTTTACGGTCTCACCCTGAACTTGCTCCTCAAAGTCACAAAGAATGCCCACTGCAGCCTCGCCCAAAGTTTTCAACAAGTGAGCTGCCTCAAGACGCACTATTTTCCTAGGCTCATCACTGAACAGCTCTTCTAACTCAGGAATCACATTGGATAAAGCATCGTACATGTTCAGTATCTGAAACAGCTTCTCTGAAGATCTTTTGGCAATAGCAACTGCACCGCCGAAATTCAGTAATTGCATCACACAACCCTTTGATATCTCAGTCAAACAAGTCCCCACTATCAACTCTGACTCATTGAAAATCTTGGCACACAGTTTCTTTTCCTCACAGAGAAGCACTTTGACCACCATTTTCATTGCCAGTGCCCACTTCTTAATTTTATCATCCAAATTCTTCCATGGCATCTTTTGCACATCGTCATTACTCATCTTCTCAGGTCCAACTATTGCCAAAGACTTATCCAACACACTTTTCCGCTCACTAGTGTAAACCTGGCAACACTCTTTCTCATACCCAGACTTAATCATCCTCTTTGCAATCTCCCTCAAATGATAAACAGCCTTCTCATTAAAATAACCACTGTTGCTATCAGGATCATCCTTCCGAATCGAACCATGCAATCTTTCCGCATCAAGAGGCACATTATTACTAATCAACACCAATTTAAACTCATCCTCAAGCTTCGCCATCGCCGACTGCAACAAACTCTCAGCCTTAGCCAACACTCCGGCATCTCCTTCCGCCGCTTCATCTTCCATCACCACTAAAACATCATCCACAGCAGCTAAATACTGAAACGCCACATCCTCCGACTCATCCCAAGGCAACGCGTCCTCCACTTCCCACTTCAAGATCAACGCCTCCGCCTCCTCCATCCGCCGTTTCAACTCCTCACCGTCTCTCTCCTTCACTCCAACAGTGGTATTCGACGACTGACTGTCCAAATCCTTGCCGCTCACAGTCCCATCGCCGTCGCCAGCGTCCGCATTACTCGTCGAACTCATCGCGCAATCGGAAAATGAAAGAATCAGCAGAACAAGAAGACGAAGACGATTTCTTGATTTATTGAATAATCACACTTTTCGAACCCTATGAAAAATGAATGACCAAATATTGACCAACGACTCGCGTAACTAGTTCAGGCTCTGTTTGGCTTATCGAAAAATTAATGAAGTTTAATGGATTTTTTTGAAGTTGATAACGGACGTAACAAACAGAACCTAAACAATAATTCTGAGCGGAAGCTGGTGTCTTTTTTTTTTTATTAAGATATATTTTGACAGCGAAGCACATGATAATCATTATGCAATAAAGATGTGCTGGTTCAAGCTTGTGGGCCGGCCCAATTTGACGAATCACCTGTTGAAACATGACATTTACAAAAACCTCCACGGCCCACCCCATCCCCTGACCGATGCCATCATCATTTATAATTTATATGGGAAACAAAATTTTAAAACGTATAACAATTAATTTTTTTTTTTTTTTTAAAAAAAAAAAAAAATTGGTCAAGGAATGGACAACCCCCATTCTCAAGCCAATTAAATTATTCCCCTCTAACCTACCCCGCAGAACCCCTGTCCTGCCCCCATCAGGAATCGAACCCGGGCTGGCTCCAGTGGTGGCCATTTTTGGCTCCGGCTCTTACCAACTGAGCTAACCCCTGATGGGTTATAACAATTAAATTCAAAACGAATTTAGATGAGCTACATCTGCATGAATAAGAGACATTTTCTTCTGTAACGGTTATCTTAGATTGTATGCTTACATGTCATTGTGCAGCTAAATTTAATTGCTAAATTTCTTAAGGTACGCTATTACACCTATCCCAGCAGCTAAGGCAGCTCCAGCTGCAACGGCACTGAAGGCAGATGCCCATGCGTCTGCTTGAACGTAGTTCAGTTCAGCACCAGAAGCCCGCCTTCGATCACGTGCTCCAGAATAGTCTAAATGGAGGCGTAAACTCTGACAAAGAAATTATAACATGGCGTAAGTATTGCAGTTTGTTAAGTGAATGTACCTATTGAACTATGATACCATCAAAGCAGGAATACAACATGTAACTATGTAAGTATTGTGTTTGAATTTTGGTTGGTGGAGTAGCTAATGTATTAAGCTTTATTTCCTTACAAAGATTTTACTTCTTTCATCATCAGGAAATCTTACCTTCAAACCCACCAATGACGCATGGTCAACAGCTGCTATGAGATCACTATCGGATGCCAACACTACTTTGTCATGGTCTTCGTCTTCATACTAACAAAAGTGATTTTAACAAAGTGAGTTAACAAGTATTAAGACACTGCAAGGGAAACTGATAGCTTCGAAATACCAGGATATTGGGTATACTATGACGGTCAATATCATTGCCCATTCTCTGAATGATATGCGTAATGAGATCAGTAAAACTTTTAGTTTCTGAAGGGAAAGCAGAGGAGAAAAGAATCAGGACACAAAATAAATTTTATATCAACTCAAGGAAAAAAGTTTTGATATTGAGAATAAGGGATTCAAAAGTTTCTCACCACATGCTAATCTGTGCATGCGGCCCCTTCTATCTTCTATTTTGAAGTGAAATGAATTTTGCACACTGGCGGAGTATGGAATTGATCGCCTAGTCTCAATTTCAAATGCTTTCAAGGAACCATCGCTGTGAAAGCACATTTATCAACTGCAAGTTAAAAACAGTATAAAAATTATCACATCATTTATGCGAAAGAGAAGTTTATACCTTCGTGTTTCCTCCTCATCATCAACTGGGCCTAATGCCATTGCAGAGTCCCAGAAGTTTTGCATTATGTTACCTGCAGTGTCATTATTAAGCCCTCCAGCACTCCCAACCTGTCATGCCAACCACATATATATTATACCATCATCATTGTCAACCATAAATATAGAACATTTCGAGTCTGACCTCTAAATTAATCCTAAAAGCTTTAAGAAGTTAATGCAATATTCATAAAAGAAGCAACCATTTGATCATATTGTAAGGGAGGTGTATGTAAATATTGGATATAGAATATGAAGAATTATTCAGGACAAATCAAGAAGCAATTACTCAGACAAGGTCAAGAAATAAAAATATAAACTCTACTTACAGTCGCCACAGCAGCATGAGTGATATGTATTACGTCAACAACAGCAGTTATATTTCCCTCTGCATAAGAAATTTTAGCTCATCAACATGTACGTTAAATTATTGTTGATCATTTCAAGACAGCTTCATTTTGCAACCTCTATCAACAACAGGAAGATGGAGAAATTTCCCTTCGTGCATTGTATGAAGGGCATCAACTATTGGAGTATCTACAGTTGCACATTCTGGACTTGATGTCATTACCTATAATGTAGAAAGGGAAGAAAAACAAACTCATGACGCTAAAGAAGAATAGGAAGCATAATGATCACTCAAATTTTTTTATGGTCCCCCTCAGACTAAACTAGGTCTCCGTTCTGAAATGATTACTGAACGTCAATTCTTATGTCATTTCGTGTTTGTTGAACATTAAACAACTGGCTTTAGAATTACAAGAATAAAAAGAGTATCATTCACATCAAAATAGGCATTACCTTCTCTACAAGGCAGGTGTCTGGGGAAAGATTATTTGCTATTACTCGCATCAATATATCCTTTGAACTGGCAATAAAAAACCCAGTTAATTAAATATGATTGCCAAAAGAGAATAGCATTTCATTGATCATCTTAACAAATAAAACAATACTAACGTTAGAATTCCCAGTGGTTTGTTCTCAACAGTAATAACTGCAGAACTTGAACGGTATTCGAGCATCCGTTTTGCTACCATTAGCACCGTGTCAATAGGAGCAACTGTTACAAGCCTGAAATGTATTCCAATTTGAAGGATGAAAGTGTGAGTCAATTTTCAGTAATCAGATACTTTATTTGGGCTATCATATCACCAAATACTGGGAAAATAAGAGAGATATTACCTACTTTGGATTCTCAGAGATGATTGTAGACAAGGATGGTCTAAATATTTTCTCTCTTAGTGTCTCGATGAATGTATTAGGGCCTAAACAAAGCCAGGCAGTTAGATAAACAGAATCTAACTTTACAAAACTACTGCATGTAGGATTCACAACTGAACTGACCCAACCTGAAATAGATGTTCCCCACTGTTTTTCAACACCTTCAACCGCTGCAGCAATAGCCTTTCCCTTCTCTGCAGCTCTCTCCAGTTTTGCAATAGCGTCATACAAACATTTTGCTATATCAAGTAAAGCAATAACCTCTCCATTTTCTACCACTGGTAAATGTCTGAACTTTCCTGCATGTAGATTATGTTATGGACAACGATAATTCATCAATGCAAATGAACAACTATAACACCGCGCTGCAACATACAAACCTTGCACCATCTTTTGCAATGCTTCAACTGCGAGAGTGTCAGCTAGAACAAAAATTGGGTTCTTAGTCATAACTTTTGAAACTGGTGTATCCTCAATGTTGATCTCTTGAGCAATGACTCTAGTCGCTATATCCTTCAGCCGATATACACAAGTAAAACTCACACCCTAATCTCCATCACATCACACAGTATAAGAAATACATGTGAATAGCCCAAACCTTATCTGTAAGTATTCCACAAAGTAGTGCATTTGAATCCGTCAGCAACAAGGCGTCTACTCTTCTTGCAGCCATTTTTTGGCAAGCTTCAAAAATAGTTGTAGTATCCGGCATTGTTAGAGCTTTTAATAATCGTAAACGCTTTACTGTGCGCTCTCCTGTCAATGACCTTTGTTCCGAATGAGAATATATTAATCAACTAAGCATCACTCAGTCAACTCATACACATACAAATTCATCATGCTATTAGTTAGACATAAAGGCATTAACACAGATCATAACAAATAAAACTTCGAATCAAGGATAAAAACAATGGCGAAATTAATCATTGCGTTTAGGAACATACATGGTCGACCTGGAGGGCGTGAGGAAGCTTTTTCTAGCGGAACCACTGCCAGATTCCTTATCTAAAGATCTCGTCCTATCCTTCATGCTCAGACTCATCTGAGACAGACCACTCCTCCTTGACGATCCGCCGCCTTGACTCCCCATCGATTATTCTCCCGGTACACAAATCTCAATCCCTAATCACATCCGGCATAACCAGCGGATGAATCATAATCGTGAATTTGTCAATCTCTGATCCCAATGGAAGGCTTGAATTGCTTATCGCCACGTGTAACCCTAATTTATTTCCTTAATTTTCGCGCCATGTTCCGTTCCGGTTCAATTGAGAAACAAACGTATACGCAATTAGCAGTTCACTGGCAACTACTCCAAAACGATGTCATTTAGACGGTTAGTCAACTCGATAGCAAGGTTTAGACCATGAAAAAACACTAGCAAAAAGTGAATCGAAATGACGACGAGAGATTAATCTTTACATAAAGATTTGAATCCACAACAAGCAATCGTTTACAGAGCGCCACAGATTACAACAAGAGAAGATGAGATTAAAAGTGAAGCTAGCCAGTATAGACATGGACGCCGATGACGATGAGGAAGATAGTGATGAGACCGAAGTAGATGATTGCGTGGACAAGAATGGAAGCACCGCTTGTCCGCATGTTTCCAAATTCAACCACTCGCCCACTACCCGGGATTTGGAACAGTAGACCTGGCGTCAGTAGCACGAACAGCACCACCGCTATCAGCACCGGCCCCCAGTCCGCCATCGAGATTGCAAATTTGAAGAAAGAGAGAGTCAACACAGAGTACTTGAAGATTCGGTTGTTGGTGGTGACACACTGACACTACATTTAATAGGGATTAAGATCCAGTGCAGCGAAAGCTATTTAATGCGAGTCAAAACTACGTAGTTTTAGTAAAGGATTCACTCAAAACTACGTAGGGTTATAGTAAAAACGTCAAAACGACGTCGTTTTTACACTCGCAGCAAATAGCTGCGCATTACCGGATCCGAGTCCATTTAATAGCGTAGGCACCGAAACCGACATCACGAGTCAATTGATACCGGTCGGACCAAACAATTGAACTAGCTAGACAGAACGAATTTTTTTCTTTCTACAGTAGTTTAATGGGCCGACAACGGCCCAAAAAACATTTACGTTGCCTGTAATAAGTAAATTTGTTGTTGACAAAAGCTTGGCTAAAACATATAAAAGACAACAATACACTGCCAAAAGGGTGAGCCAAGAATTATATCACCAGGGTTTGAGGTCAGCTTTAGGCCCTGCAGTCCAGTTGAGGATTTTCTCACCTGGTTGGAGGTAAACGCTTTTGTCATGAGGCAACTTGCGAGCTAGTCCATTCAGGATTTGATGAAATGCGTCACCAGGTTGGGCTGGTTGAGGGAAAAGCATAGCTTGTTTCATGGATGGGTTGGCGAGAAGTCGTTGTTTTCTGAGAATGACTTCTGGTGGGATTGATGTGAGGATGGTGTCTAAGTTTGGTACATCTTGTTCGTCAACAAACACTCCAATGTCTTCCCATGGGATGGCGTCTGCGAAAGGGAGAACTATGTCATCTGCTATGACGACAGGGATGCAGCCAAATATTACAGCTTCGACCAATCGAGGACTCCACGGTGCCCATCCTAGCGGACATAAGCAGAATATGGCTCGTTGCATGTCTTCATAGTAAGTAGCTGGGTGTTCTGTCGAGATATCGAAAAGTGGGTTGTCCTTGAAGTTTTCCCATACTGCTGCCCTTGCTCCTCTGCAATATCAAGGGACACTAATCATCAGTTTGCCAGTGTGAGCTTATGTAACCTGTTGCGTACAATAAGACAGACTATCCACTAATCAAAGTAACAAGACGAAAAGTAAAATGCAAGAAAGTATCACTAACCTTGCATAATATCCACCCTCGGGGTCATTTCCCACATCATAAAATAGGCCTCGGAAATAAACAAAGATCGAGCGTGGAGTGCTAGGGGGGATAAAGTGTGTTTGCATTTTCTGGGGAGGAGCATACGGTGGAATAGTAATGGAACCTTCCTTTAAGCAAACATGATTTCGCTGCCCAAATGTCTGAACCAGTGTAGCACGCTGGAGCAATGGGAGTATGCCTCTTTCAATTGCCTTCTCTTCCTGCACGAAGTCCATACTCCATGAGCCTCTAACTTTACATCACTTAAGACTTGGAATGAGATATGGAGGAGAAGCAAAGAGTGAGTTACCTGGTAATGAAAGCATGCGCCAAAATCGTGGGGCACGACAAAAAAGTGATCAGCTCCTTCTGTTCGGTTCCAGTAAGGCCAGTTTGAAGATATGAGTTGAATAGCACTTCTCATCATGCGAGGTGATTTAAAAGGCAAAGGAAGCCCATTTGGAGTTAAATCACAAGTGGTGTAGACAGGGGTATAGAACCAATCAGCTTTCTCAGGGTTTAAAGTTCGAACTGGACTGGATAACAAAAACCTATGCATAAAGATCTCAGCAGCAAACATATGATTGAGGCACCTAGAGTCCTTCTGCAAGACTTTCTTGTTATATTTGCTCGGTAGCTCATAAACAAAGACTTTTAATCTTCCCACAGGGTCATCATCCAATACATCTCCAGCACTACCTGCAGAAGATGAACACGGTTAGCTTTTAAACCCTTCTCCAAAAAACTAGCACTCACTATTTTCTCCATTGAATTTTATGACTGAAAAAGTATACTAATATATCTGCATCTTTTATAATATCTGCGACAGACATTTTTTGACAAAACAAGATGATATGACGCAAACATGGGAAACAAGTTTTATTACGGGCATATAACAGATGCAAAAACTTATGCGAGCAACACTACAGTCAATGAACAATTGTCAATTAACTGAAGCAGTTATTACTTAATGGCTAGCTGCTGTCAACTAAAAATTAATACTTCACAATAGAAAAAGAAGGATAAGTTGGAGCCAATGACTCAGGTATATAAGTATACTTCGATGAGCTTTTTCTAGCATGTTATGTTAGGATCGAACTTTTAACCATTTCCTCAAAAGTTCAATCGGCTATCAATTACAGCTTCTTTAGTGAACTACTAAAGAACAAAACAGAAAATTTCGTGAGTTTCCATTTGTATCAATGATATCTGATTTAGTCCTCCAATCAAGAAAATCAATCCTATTAATAGCTACAAGTAAAGTTGATCCAAAACATAAGTAAAAAAACACATCTAGCAGTCAAAATAGACAAACTCAGTGGCATCAAATTCAAATTCCAAGTGAAAAGAATAACCTGAAATCCTCTCGGTGTGCTGGCTCAAGCCGACCCTGAAGGCGCAGATCCGCATAGACAAACAGGCAGCAAACAGAATCCAGACTATAACCCATTTCTGCAACATCCTACCCTTGCCTCCCAACATCAAAAGATGGGATTTTTAACAATACCGTAGCTGGGGATCTGGCAATTGGTTAGAGATGAAATAGTGATGAAATTAGGTAGCAGGGAGGTATCAGAGTTAGAGCGAGAGTTGGAGAGATTGAGCTTTCTTCATTGGCTTATGCTGAACGACACCACACCGACCCAGCTAGTATTATTATTGACTTGGTCTGGTAATCTGGTCTGGTGATCTGGTCTGGTACTCTTGCTTGTCGGCGCAAGCAAAATTATGCAGCAAGCACAAACTTGCCACTTTCTGAAATTAGATTGTGGGTTTTATTATCATTAATAATTAAGATTTGTCTAATTAGGGACATGTTTTTTTGTAAAATCATATCGTTAATCATTTAATCTTATATCAATAATCGTAAATCTCAATCGTTCATGTATTTAACAAAATCAAACAATTATTTTAATTAATATTAAAGATCTTACAATAATTTAATATCTCTTTTTAGACATAAAATTAATAATTTTACATATATTCTTCTCAATAAAATAGACATAAATAATTTGAATTTTATTTAATTAATGAATAATATTCAATTTTTACTCTAACAAGAAATCCTGAAGTACAAGTAAAACCTAATCTCGAACCTTGGAAGGTAAAACGTAAAAACATCGACACACGCAGACCGCAGTTGACCGCTGCGACAGAAAGAACATTAAAATGATTACAAAGAGCCTCTTCATTCGAACCTCTCCACCAAAACCTTCTCTACACTCCCATTCTTCTTACTTCATTCCACGATTCAACCCCAGCCCTAATTCCTCCAATTTTATACATGTCGGATCGTCTTCTCATAGATTCCGTCAGTTGTTCAGCAATGCCACAAATCAACGTCTTTATTGTGTACCTAAGCAAACTCCAGCTCCCTTTGAGGAAGAGCCTTTACATGTTCCAGACCAACTGCCAAAAAAGGTGTTCTAGTTTTTTATGTTACCTAATTATTATTTTACTTTTTGGAATTTCAAACTAGTATGATTTTGTGTAAAGTAGGTTGTTTGTTACAATGTTCGTGATTTGAAATTTTCTAGCTAAATGTGTTTGTGTTTAGTGTAGGTTATGAGCGACGGCGCAATAATTCTAATGTTTGCGATTGTCATGTTCTTACCTACTATTGTATTCTCGCCCCATGTTCTTACTAGTGCTGTGAAGGGCTTCTCGCTTGGTTGCTTACATACTCTATCCAGACCTGACCACTTCGCTGCTGTAGCTCCTCTTTCTATTGGACGTACTCGTGTTGAGAGTGCTCTTCTTGCTGCATTTTGGGGATTTGGTCATCATGTTGGCCAACTCATTCTTGGTTTGATGTTTTTTTTGCTTTATGATATTGAGGTTTTTCGTATTCGGGGTACTCGGGCAATAGGTTGGACTTTACTCATAATTGGCGCAATGGGTATAAAGGAGGCATATGAGCACAACTATCAGTCTCAGACGCCATGTATTGTTTTGGAAAACAGTGAATGTGATGCTAGTGCTGCATATAAATCTCCTCCATCAGGTAGAAAGAAAAAATTTGGCGTCTTGACATTCGCTACTGGTATTGTTCATGCACTGCAGCCTGATGCTCTTATGATGTTACTGCCAGCGCTTGGTATGAGTATTGACTCCCGTCTAGCTGGGTTTGCCTACGAAGCTATGTTTCTAATTGGGACTGTGTTCACTATGGGAAGTTATACTATTCATCCGCTCTTGTAGTGAAGCTTTAAAAGAAAGGGTCCCTAAAATAACCAAGAAGCTGACTTGGGCATCTTCTCTTATTGCTATAGCTCTTGGAGTCTCCAACATTGGTGGCCATCGGTTCGGTTTTAGTGTTCTAAAGATGTAGTGAATTATTAGCCTTGTTTTTTCTTCATCCACGACGAGTAGGTTTGAAAAATAAATTGTCTAATTTTTGGATTTTGACTTGCGACAATTCAGCTAAATACGAATATTTATATTTGTAAATATTAGTTTAATTAAAAAATAAAATCATTCTGTTAGGAACATAAACTAATGGAAGCGCTTACCAAAAAAATCAGGAAGCAATCAATCCAATCCAGCAGAAAACGGCGCCGATTGACTTCCAGAAATTGAATCGATCGAATTCAGCGGTTTGATCTCGCTCGGAAGATGTCCCAAGGGATTACAAATTCCGAGCTTCTACGTCCGCGTCCGCGTCCACATGGTGGTGGTGGCCTTCTTTTCTCCGTTGGATTCCAACCTCCGCTGATGACATCATCGCTTCTGAAAAACGCCTCCTTTCCATCGTCAAGTAAACTCCATCTCGTTATACTTGTAATTCCTTTTTAGTACTCTTGTTATGAATTATTGGAATTTTGATTGTTTCAGGACTCCTTATGTTCAAGAGAAAGTGAATATAGGTTCAGGTCCACCTGGATCTTCCGTAAGGTGGTTTCGTTCGGCTAGCGATGAATCTAGGTTTATTAATACTGTAACTTTTGATAGTAAAGATGATTCACCCACGCTAGTTATGGTTCATGGATATGCTGCATCACAAGGTTTCTTCTTCCGCAATTTCGATGCTCTTGCTCAACATTTCAAGCTCATTGCTATTGACCAGCTCGGGTAAATTATCTTACGATCATACAGAACGAAAGTAAATAGGCATTATTGTTAGGTTGGTCGGAAGTGGCGAGTAGTATGTAGTTTAGATTCAGTTTGTTAATGGAATAATCTTTCTTTTTGCAGTTGGGGTGGATCAAGTAGGCCTGACTTCACCTGCAAAAGTACACAAGGTAAGTTGTATGATTTAGGGGTGCGATCTTGTTATAAAGTTTGATGAAACCTAATTAGGAGGCTTGCTCATAGAACAAACTCATCTGATTTTCCGTTTATCATAGAAACCGAGGCATGGTTTATTGATTCTTTTGAAGAGTGGCGCAAAGCCAAAGGGCTTACAAACTTTATACTGCTGGGGCATTCTTTTGGTGGATATGTTGCTTCCAAATATGCTCTTGAGGTATATAAAGATCAATAAATGCTTCAGTTTAATGTAGAAAGGGTTCTATCATACATTTTGCTGATTACCAGCCTTTGTGATCTTGCAGCACCCTGAGCATGTAAAACACTTGATTTTAGTTGGACCAGCTGGGTTCTCATCAGAATCAGAAGCCAAATCTGAGAGGTTGACTCAATTTAGAGCTACCTGGACGGGAACAATTTTAAATCATTTATGGGAATCAAATTTCACTCCTCAGAAGCTCGTAAGGTAAAATGTTCTTTTTTGCTTCTTATCTAAAGTTTTTTAGCGTGAAGAGCAGGATGTAAACTGATTGTGCTGCTCGAAGGTTGTTTATTATCGTTAACTTGCAGCCATTAGCTGATCGAAAATAAATAAATTCACTTTGGTTTGGTAATAATGGCTGTGATTGCGAGCACTGACTTCTGCCTATATGTGTTAAACAGAGGATTAGGTCCTTGGGGTCCTGGCCTGGTAAATAAATACACAAGTGCTAGGTTTGGTATAGATACTACAGGAGCTGGTGGAGGGTTGAAAGAAGAGGAATCTAAATTGCTAACAGGTTGTTGCTTCAAACTTCTCAAAGATGTATTCTACGTCCTCACATTGCTTTCATATTATGTACCTCTGCTGATACAAATTTTCCAACTACTATTGCAGATTATGTATATCATACTCTTGCTGCCAAAGCAAGCGGAGAGCTTTGTTTGAAATATATCTTTGCCTTCGGCGCTTTTGCTCGGATGCCCCTTGTACACAGGTCTGATTTGCCACTAAAAATGCACTCTTTTTTCATAATATTCTAGAATAATATCGCAGATTTTGTGTTTAACAAAGTTGGGTATGAATCTAATCTGAAAACATGCTGAAATGATTTGGCATCATTATTCAGTAACATTAATTGAAGTTAGTTGCTTTCTGGTATTTATAATCTGAAACATAAGTATTTTGCCTTTCAGTGCGCCTGAATGGAAGGTGCCTACTACTTTCATATACGGAGTTCATGATTGGATGAACTACAAAGGGGCTCAAGAAGCTCGAAAGCTCATGAAGGTTCCATGTGAAATATATAGAGTTCCCGAGGTATTTCCCTCTATTCACTCATCTCAGTCCGAATTGTCTCTATGCAGACTACAGAGTCAATAATATAACCCAGGGATGATCAAGACGATAGGATGAGCATAAAATAACTTTGATCTCACTTATTGCAGTCTGGGCACTTTGTATTTTTGGAGAATCCTACCGGTTTCCACTCTGCTGTTTTATATGCATGCCGCAGACTCCTGTCAAAAGGCGAGCCTAAGCCTCAGTTTCCCGAAGGATTTGAGGTCGTGTAGATAAACAAGAAAAAATCAGCCAATCCCTCTCCATGTTGCAACTGTATTTAAGCCCAGAGTATCAATACACATTATTTTTCTACTGTTGTGCTGAAGCTGGTTCAATTCAATTCTAAGTCAGTCTAGGCAAAATGGTTTCGCCACAAATATGTATAAAAACCCACTGCAAACGCCATAAATAGTTAGAGGTAAAAACTCATTTTGGCTTTTGATGATTCAGCAGACGCAGCATCGCGCCTTGTTAGGCTCGCTTCTGCAATTCACACGCGACAAAAATCTCAAGCACGGCAAAGCTCTCCACGCCCAGATCCTCAAAACCACCGACTCAACCTGCGTATACCTCTCAAACACACTCGTCAACCTCTACGCCAAATGCGGCTGCTTAAACCAAGCTCACTCTCTCTTCCAACGCATGCCCGACAAAGACGTTGTCTCCTGGAATTGTCTCATTAATGGGTATGCCAAACAAGGCCCCAAATTCTCATCTTCCGTCCTTCAGCTCTTTCGGTCCATGATTGCTGGTAGTGGCGGCTCCTCCAGTCCGAATGCGCATACTCTGTCTGGTGTGCTTACGGCTGCGTCGTATTTGGGGAATCCGTATGTTGGGATTCAGGTTCATGGGTATGTGATTAAGGCTTCTTGCTTCGTTGATGTGTTTGTAGGTAGTTCTTTGGTTAATTTGTATTGTAAAGTTGGGATCTTGGGTGATGCAAGGAAGGTGTTCGATGAAATGTCTGATAGGAATTCGGTGACTTGGAGTACTCTGATTTCTGGATATGCTGGGGAGGGGAATGTTTCAGAGTGTGTAGGGCTGTTTGAGTGTATGCGAGAGGAAAGTAATGAGAATCTGACTGAGTTTGTAATGACTAGTGTTGTGAGTGCGCTGACTGGTTGTGAATTTGTGAATGCTGGTAGGCAACTGCATGGCTGGCATGTAAATGGGCTGCTGACAATTGTTGAGGTGGGGAATGTTTTTGTAACTATGTACTCCAAATGTGGGAGTTTGGACGATGCTCGTCGGATGTTTGAGATGTCTGATGATAAGAATGCAATTACTTGGTCTGCAATGGTGACCGGCCTTGCACAGTCAGGCGATGCTCAGAGAGCCTTGGATTTGTTTTCTAAGATGCACTATTCCGCAATAGATCCTAGCGAGTTCACTTTTGTAGGGGTTTTGAATGCTTGCAGTGATGCGAGTGCTCTGGAAGAAGGAAAGCAAATCCATTGCTACGCTTTGAAGTCTGGATATGGATCTCAAATGTACATAATGACAGCATTGGTTGATATGTATGCCAAGTGTGGGAGCACGACTGATGCACGTAAGGGTTTTGACTGTTTACAAGAACCAGACATTGTTTTATGGACATCCATGATCGCTGGACATGTGCAAAATGATGAAAATGAGGATGCCCTTGTTTTGTATGGAAGAATGGAAATGGAGGGAATCATGCCTAATGAGTTAACTATGGGCAGTGTTTTAAAAGCGTGCGCCAGTCTAGCCGCACTGGAGCAAGGTAAGCAGATTCATGCCCGAACAATAAAATATGGGTTTAATTTAGAAGTTCCGATTGGTAGCGCAATGTCCACAATGTATTCAAAGTGTGGAAGTCTTGAAGATGGGGAGCTGGTCTTCAGGAGAATACCCGCTAGGGATACTGTATGTTGGAATGCAATGATATCAGGGCTTTCCCAAAATGGGCGTGGTAAGGAAGCACTGGAGCTCTTTGAAGAAATGCAAAGTGAAGGAACCAAGCCGGATTTTGTTACATTTGTTAATGTTCTCTCTGCTTGTAGTCACATGGGATCTGTGGATAAAGGATGGGCATATTTCAACTTAATGTCCGAAAAGTATGACTTAAACCCTCGAATTGAACATTATGCTTGTATGGTTGACATATTAAGCCGTGCTGGGAAGCTCAAGGAAGCAAAAGACTTTATTGAGTTAGTTACTATTGATCATGGTTTGTGTCTGTGGCGCATTTTGTTAAGTGGTGCAAGGAATTTTAGAAATTATGACATTGCTATCTATGCGGGGGAGAAACTCGTAGAGTTGGGATCACCAGAGTCATCTGCTTATGTATTGTTGTCTACTGTATACACTGCGTTGGGTCAGTTGGACGACGTTGAGAGGGTGAGAAGGTTAATGAAACTCCGCGGTGTTAGCAAATCGCCTGGCTGTAGTTGGATCGAACTTAAGAATCAAGTCCATGTTTTTGTTGTTGGAGATCTAATGCACCCTATTATCGACGATATACGTGTGTGCTTGCATATGCTGTACCAGCCTATGATGGATGAAGGTTATAGACCTTGCGATAAACAAATGCTTTTAAAGCATATTTTTGACGAAGATTCTAAACCTGAACTGGTGATGTTTGAGCAAATGTTGTGCGAAGATGATGAACTTATTCCAAAACCAATTCTTTTGGCTGTGTGACCAGTGACCCTTTAACTCGAAACACGATTCCTTTTACACATAGTTGATCAATTCGACACTGAATATCTACTTCAAAATTATTTACAATGGGATCCAAGTGGGTATTCATCAGCATACATGACTGGTGAATGTTGCATGTACCAGTAATAACAGTATAGACAATGCCGCTGGTTTCAGGACGGGAAATTGGCTGTTTTATACCCGACCGGAACTTTTCTGAGGTTGCCTTGTTATTTCTCTAAATTAAATCTCTGGGCATGAGGAGCTTATAATTTTCAGATCAAGAAAGGAGGGAGAGTTTCAGCATCAGAGACATTAATGTAAAGACTGGTTGATATGCAAGCTTTTATGTATGACATTGATTGTAAAAGACAGCCTCGAGAGTATCTCCAAAGCTGTGTATACTAGCCAGTGTCTGCTGCAGAGGTATGAACCAACCAGACTCTCGTACGTTGTACACCATAATAAGCTTATATGCATTCATTACATGACAATCCCTCATTTATTCATCCTTTCACTACTTACAATTTACATACATCATCACTTTGCAGAACAAACATTAAATATGCACAACAACTAATATGCACTACTCCTGCTGGTCTAAGTTTTCCCTCTTAACTGTTTATTTTCTATTATTAAATGAAGTTTGAATGCATATTTTTTTCTTTTCAAAATGATATGTGAAATCATTCAAATGAAATAATTAGCTTAGCTTGTTACGTATAAAGCCTGACTAGGTGCTGCCAAATTAATAACTTGCTCTGTTTCCTTCTCATCCCTCAAAAACACCTCCCCACCATATCTCCCTCTCCATTTTCCTCTAAGTACAGCACAGTCACTTCCATTCTGGCAATGTCATCGGCAACTTTCCAAGTTGCTGATAGTAAAGCCTCAATGCATGGGGATAGGTACCCTCCACCGCTCGCCACCCACGAAGCGGTAGCAAGTCAATCTTCACTTTTCTGGGACACCCTGCACAAGTTTCACTCCTCCCTGGGCACCAGATTCATGTAAGCACTAACTTTTCAAATAACTTGTTGTGTACATACTTTATTTTAAGTGGCTTAAGCTGTTTGTAAATTATAATTATTATTTTGAAGGGTTCCTGTGATTGGAGGGAAGGATTTGGATTTGCATGTTCTTTATGTTGAGGTCACCAAAAGAGGTGGATTTCAAAAGGTTTACTCTGCTTACTGGTCGATTCTTATGGCTTCACATCTAGAAGTTATGTACAGATTTTTTACCAAAGTTTAATTCAGGCAATGTCAGCTTAATGATGTGGTCTGATAAATGCAGGTTGTATCCGAGAAAAAGTGGAGGGAGATAAGTTCCATTTTCAACTTCTCTCCGACTACCACAAGTGCTTCTTATGTACTTAAGAAACACTATCAAGGTCTTCTCCTCCAATATGAGCATGCTTACTTCTTCAAGTTGCAGACTCCTCCGCTCCTTTCCACCGGTAATTACTCAAAAAACATACATTTGTTGTTTGTATTTCTGCAACATTTTGGGTTAGACATAAAAAATGTCATTTTCAGACAATGTGAGTTACAAGCTCATTAAGATTATGGACTAATTGCCATTCTGGTTTACTCTGCAAAGCAGGTTCTCCTATGTATAAGCCTTCAAATGATCTAGCAAATGCTGGGTCAATGGAAAATCATATGGAAGAAAACAAAAATGATAACTTGAGTGATCCTATTATCGTCACAGGTAATTTCTTGAAACCAAATCATCTCAACAGATTGAATCAATACAAAATACTATATACATACACCACAGAAATCATTGGTTGATATCATTCTGACCAGACAATGTAGTTTATCATTAAGCGCAAAATGTCACAAAGTAGCTACTTGTTTGATGTATGGATTATGCTTTGTTTGATGTAGTCTTGTGTTTGGTTTCTCAAATTTAGAAGTGTATTGATATTAAGTTTCATATGCCTGTGGTCCATTTCCTTGGAGATATTATTGAGTTTATTATCTGTGGCTCTTGTTAATAATATCCTTATACTAAAATGATGTACTCTGTATAGTTGGATTCAGTTCATTCTTCTGAAGTTCCAAATCTTTTGAACTACAAGAAATATGAAATTTCTTTGTCATAGTTTCTGAACCGATTTGTGACCTCTCAAGTGTAGTGTGTACAAAACATGTTACTTTAAAAAGGTTGAGTGATAACACATTTTGTCTCACAGTCCTAGTTTATGCTATTAACAGGATTTATTGATGGAAAATTTGATTGCGGGTATTTGGTGAGAGTGAATATGGGATCAGAGACCTTGCGCGGTGTCCTGTACTTTCCAGATGAGCCAGCCCAGTATAAGGGGAAGCCTAAATCTGTGGCATGTAATGCTGTTGTACCTTACATTGGGGGAGCAGGTGGTCATCCGAATCCTTGCAGTTCCATCATACCATACAATGGAAAGCAAGGTCGATCTGGCCACCGAAGAAGAAGAAAGGATGGAGATCCTTCTAGACCGAAACCCAATAGGAGTGGCTATAACTTCTATTTTGCGGAGGAGCATCAGAGGCTTAAGGCTCAGTATCCTGAAAAGGAGAGAGAGTTCACTAAGATGATTGGAGCATCATGGAATAATCTCAGTGCAGAAGACAAGGCTGTAAGTAAATATTAAAGAAACACTTGACCAGCATATCGAACAAATTAAGTTTCTTTGCACGTTCTGATATGCAATAATCTACAGGTGTATCAGGGAATCGGACTAAAAGACAAAGAACGATATGAAAAAGAGAAGAAAGAATACTTCGAAAGTCGCAAGCAGATGATGGAAGGAACTTCAGGTAACTTAACAGTTTGAGAATCAGGAACATTAAGTGGTCAGACAGAAGAAAAAACATGTTTTCTTGCACGCAGCTTTGCTTAAGAATAGGGTTGTTTCTCAATCTATTGATCTGTGTCACTGTGGCATGCAAGTCATTCTTCAGGTTTGAGCAATGCACGTCCTTCAAAACTCACTTATTTTTTGACATCAATTGTCAATTGGATTATTTTATCCGTCATCACCTTTTTTAAATTTTCATTTGTAAGCTCACATGAAGTATAAGAATGAATACACATTATCAACTTTAAATGTGATTTATAAAAATTAAAGCCTACAAGGAGGGAAAATTTGTAATATAAGATCATGAAATGAAACATCATGGTACTGAAATGTGAGGGATATGATTGTGTCACTGGGGCAAGACAAGAACAAGATAGTGCAACAAAGCAAAGAAATAAAGCTGTCAACAACAGCCAGACTATCTCTATATCTGTCTCTGTGCACACAACCTCTTAAACTTCTTCTTTCCATTTATTCTATCTTTATTCCAGCAGCTTAATGCTCTTCACGTCTCTGCTATCTGATCCCAGCAGCTTCAAGCATTCTCCTTACAAGAAACACAAGATATTTCCAATGAAGTGGTGACCTGATATTCATAACCCATTGCTATACTTTTTCTAGGATACATCGGAAATATAGCTATGAGTGTTTATAAATGTGTGACGGTAGGAGATGGCGCTGTTGGAAGACTTGTATGCTGATTTCCTACACCAGCAACACTTTTCCTACTGTAAGTCTTTATTTGTTTTTATCAACAAAAATGCCTGATCCTCCTGTTTCATTTGTTCTTGCTAATGAACTTGGATTAGGAGTATGTTCCAACGCTCTTCGACAACTTCAGCGCCAATGTCCAGTAAATCTAGCCTTATGGGACACAGCTGGTCAGTAATTTACTGAATGGATTGCATTTATCATGACATTAGCTAGGTAACAACATGAATCATGAAGTAGAAACATTAGTTTACACATAGTCAAGTTATCAAACCATCACAAATTCTAATTGAAAAAGACCAAGCTGTATGAAAAGAATGTTAGCACTAAGGAACTAATCGTAACTCTAATTGGATCCAAATTCTGGGTCATTTTTGATCTGATCATGGGTTAAACCAAGCATAAAATATCACAAAATCCATACCACCTTGTTTAAGATTTAAACTAATAACCTGGTTATCTACATAAGCATTTATCTGCAAGAAAGGCGAGCACAATACCTGTAATGCAATCACAAAACAGCATCTTTGAATTTGAGCATCCATGCCCAGAGCCATTTTTCAACAATGCACGATGGTTTTAGTTAGTATATGGAAATTTCTGTGAAACGAATTATTTAATCAATAAAATCGATGGTTTTGGAGGAATTTTATTTATTTTTAAAATTAATCTAACGAATAGTAAAATATGATTGTAAAGAGGATCCAGTGCAGCGTACATCGGATTACAGTAAAAAATAACAAAATTTTATCTTAATCTACAAGGGTTCGGATCCTAACCAGTATACACTTAATGCAACATAAATTTAAATTTTAAAATTAAATTTAATAAATAACACGATGTAGTTTTATTTTGCATTAACTCAAAACAAAGCAGTTTTACTACAACTTAATTTTAAAATTTCTAAATACAAGGGACAAAAACAAGATTGAACCAATTATACGCATCAATATACTTATGCCTGAAAAATAAGATCCTTCATTCAATCATTAAATTTTTCATCCTTAATTGGTTAAGATTGATTCCACAAAGATCATCATAAAGATTAGGATTAAAAACCAATTATACATAAAGATTGTTAGATGATAAATATAAGATACGATCGTTTTTTGAACGACCAGCACTAATGATGCCTTTAGATAAATAGTTTAAAATTGGACATTTAAACATAGTACAAGGGATAAAAATAAAAAATTTAAAATCAAAGACAAAAACAAATTAAGTCAATGACCTATTTCTTGAAAGCCATGAGAGCAGTGATAATCCCATATAAAGTTGCAAGAAATAGTGCCGAAGCAGGTCCATCGTTCATCCCTAACACAAATCCCTCCATCACTGAAACAACGACATCACTATACATATCATTTTTCTTTCTTATATGAAACAATACATGCTTAGTTGATCGACGAGCGGCCGCAGAAAGACTCATGAAAAAAGCAGTTCGAGGAAGTTTCATTCTCACGTTTTGGACTCCGACGTTACAGCGGAGTCCTTTAGGAGCGCTAAAGAAACCGGAAAAAAAGTAGACTGGAATCTTAGCGTAACCTCCAAAGACATATGCACGAACTGCATGGATCATTATATCACCACAAATAATATCCATTAATTGACCTCTCCAAAAATCCACGAACGTATGAACAAAACCATATGAACATGAATATATAGAGTCCCAATTTATCACTTGCTTAATTGGGAAAATTTTCTATTTCTTTTATTTATTGAATCTAATAAAAGTTGATAATGTTATATAAAATTTATTGAATCAAAAATTTCTGAATCTTTTATTGGAATTAATCAATTTTTTACTCTAATTTTAGTAAAACACTGTATATAATAATCTTATTTTATTAATATCAACAAGTTCATCAGAATTCATCGATGATGATCGGTGACTGAGTACCTTTTCCCGATACAGGTGGGACTGTAGGCAAGATTTGAATTTAGCATAAGATGAAATATCTAAACTTATATTTTTAATTGGATGATAGATCCTAAACCAAATGTGATAGCAAACTTCAAAAACATACCATAAATCTGCAATCTTCATCAACATTCACTATAGACCAACCCCACCATTGATTCCAGAATTCAACATTCACTATAGACCAACCCCACCATTTACTCGGTTTATATCTGGTTTATCCAGTATTGATTTGTGAATTTTGTCGCTTGACAATTCACGCGGGCTTCCACTTCGTCAATATCGTTCATAGGCCTTCGTTATCAAAGAGAGAATACAGCAAGATATCAACTAGTGGAATTTGTGTACGGAAGATAACAACCTGCATATGCATCTAGCCGCTCGATGGGGGTGAACACGATTGCTGCTGCCAGCCAACCAGTTCTAACAATGTGAACCTTGCTGCATTTGAAAACAGTGGAATCACAAAAACAGCATCTTTGAATTTGAGCATCCATGCCCGAGTAATGCTCTTTTGAGACCCTCAATTTTGGGTGAGACCCTGAGACCCCAATTATGGCCGTTGATTGGGTTTGCTTTTAGGGTCCAGATTGTGCCACGTGGAGGTGAGAGAACAAAAGCAACAATTTCTCTCACCTCCGATTTTTGAATTTCTCTAACCTCCACGTGGCACAATCTGGACCCCAAAAGTAAATCCAATCAACGGCCATGATTGGGGTCTCAGGGTCTCATTCAAAATAAGGGTCTCAAAAGAGCATTACTCGGGCATGGATGCTCAAATTCAAAGATGCTGTTTTTGTGATTCCACTGTTTTCAAATGCAGCAAGGTTCACATTGTTAGAACTGGTTGGCTGGCAGCAGCAATCGTGTTCACCCCCATCGAGCGGCTAGATGCATATGCAGGTTGTTATCTTCCGTACACAAATTCCACTAGTTGATATCTTGCTGTATTCTCTCTTTGATAACCAGACAGGCCTATGAACGATATTGACGAAGTGGAAGCCCGCGTGAATTGTCAAGCGACAAATTCACAAATCAATACTGGATAAACCAGATATAAACCGAGTAAATGGTGGGGTTGGTCTATAGTGAATGTTGAATTCTGGAATCAATGGTGGGGTTGGTCTATAGTGAATGTTGATGAAGATTGCAGATTTATGGTATGTTTTTGAAGTTTGCTATCACATTTGGTTTAGGATCTATCATCCAAAAAATATAAGTTTAGTTATTTCATCTCATGCTAAATTCAAATCTTGCCTACAGTCCCACCTGTATCGGGAAAAGGTACTCAGTCACCGATCATCATCGATGAATTCTGATGAACTTGTTGATATTAATAAAATAAGATTATTATATACAGTGGTTTACTAAAATTAGAGTAAAAAATTGATTAATTCCAATAAAAGATTCAGAAATTTTTGATTCAATAAATTTTATATAACATTATCAACTTTTATTAGATTCAATAAATAAAAGAAATAGAAAATTTTCCCAATTAAGCAAGTGATAAATTGGGACTCTATATATTCATGTTCATATGGTTTTGTTCATACGTTCGTGGATTTTTGGAGAGGTCAATTAATGGATATTATATGTGGTGATATAATGATCCATGCAGTTCGTGCATATGTCTTTGGAGGTTACGGTAAGATTCCAGTCTACTTTTTTTCCGGTTTCTTTAGCGCTCCTAAAGGACTCCGCTGTAACGTCGGAGTCCAAAACGTGAGAATGAAACTTCCTCGAACTGCTTTTTTCATGAGTCTTTCTGCGGCCGCTCGTCGATCAACTAAGCATGTATTGTTTCATATAAGAAAGAAAAATGATATGTATAGTGATGTCGTTGTTTCAGTGATGGAGGGATTTGTGTTAGGGATGAACGATGGACCTGCTTCGGCACTATTTCTTGCAACTTTATATGGGATTATCACTGCTCTCATGGCTTTCAAAAATAGGTCATTGACTTAATTTGTTTTTGTCTTTGATTTTAAATTTTTTATTTTTATCCCTTGTACTATGTTTAAATGTCCAATTTTAAACTATTTATCTAAAGGCATCATTAGTGCTGGTCGTTCAAAAAACGATCGTATCTTATATTTATCATCTAACAATCTTTATGTATAATTGGTTTTTAATCCTAATCTTTATGATGATCTTTGTGGAATCAATCTTAACCAATTAAGGATGAAAAATTTAATGATTGAATGAAGGATCTTATTTTTCAGGCATAAGTATATTGATGCGTATAATTGGTTCAATCTTGTTTTTGTCCCTTGTATTTAGAAATTTTAAAATTAAGTTGTAGTAAAACTGCTTTGTTTTGAGTTAATGCAAAATAAAACTACATCGTGTTATTTATTAAATTTAAATTTTAAAATTTAAATTTATGTTGCATTAAGTTGTATACTGGTTAGGATCCGAACCCTTGTAGATTAAGATAAAATTTTGTTATTTTTTACTGTAATCCGATGTACGCTGCACTGGATCCTCTTTACAATCATATTTTACTATTCGTTAGATTAATTTTAAAAATAAATAAAATTCCTCCAAAACCATCGATTTTATTGATTAAATAATTCGTTTCACAGAAATTATCCAATACTACTAACTAAAACCATCGTGGCATTGTTGAAAAATGGCTCTGGGCATGGATGCTCAAATTCAAAGATGCTGTTTTTGTGATTGCATTACAGGTATTGTGCTCGCCTTTCTTGCAGATAACATGCTTATGTAGATAACCAGGTTATTAGTTTAAATCTTAAACAAGGTGGTATGGATTTTGTGATATTTTATGCTTGGTTTAACCCATGATCAGATCAAAAATGACCCAGAATTTGGATCCAATTAGAGTTACGATTAGTTCCTTAGTGCTAACATTCTTTTTCAATACAGCTTGGTCTTTTTCAATTAGAATTTGTGATGGTTTGATAACTTGACTATGTGTAAACTAATGTTTCTACTTCATGATTCATGTTGTTACCTAGCTAATGTCATGATAAATGCAATCCATTCAGTAAAATTACTGACCAGCTGTGTCCCATAAGGCTAGATTTACTGGACATTGGCGCTGAAGTTGTCGAAGAGCGTTGGAACATACTCCTAATCCAAGTTCATTAGCAAGAACAAATGAAACAGGAGGATCAGGCATTTTTGTTGATAAAAAACAAATAAAGACTTACAGTAGGAAAAGTGTTGCTGGTGTAGGAAATCAGCATACAAGTCTTCCCAACAGCGCCATCTCCTACCGTCACACATTTTATAAACACTCATAGCTATATTTCCGATGTATCCTAGAAAAAGTATAGACAATGGGTTATGAATATCAGGTCACCACTTCATTGGAAATATCTTGTGTTTCTTGTAAGGAGAATGCTTGAAGCTGCTGGGATCAGATAGCAGAGACGTGAAGAGCATTAAGCTGCTGGAAATAAAGATAGAATAAATGGAAAGAAGAAGTTAAGAGGTTGTGTGCACAGAGACAGATATAGAGATAGTCTGGCTGTTGTTGACAGCTTTATTTCTTTGCTTTGTTGCACTATCTTGTTCTTGTCTTGCCCCAGTGACACAATCATATCCCTCACATTTCAGTACCATGATGTTTCATTTCATGATCTTATATTACAAATTTTCCCTCCTTGTAGGCTTTAATTTTTATAAATCACATTTAAAGTTGATAATGTGTATTCATTCTTATACTTCATGTGAGCTTACAAATGAAAATTTAAAAAAGGTGATGACGGATAAAATAATCCAATTGACAATTGATGTCAAAAAATAAGTGAGTTTTGAAGGACGTGCATTGCTCAAACCTGAAGAATGACTTGCATGCCACAGTGACACAGATCAATAGATTGAGAAACAACCCTATTCTTAAGCAAAGCTGCGTGCAAGAAAACATGTTTTTTCTTCTGTCTGACCACTTAATGTTCCTGATTCTCAAACTGTTAAGTTACCTGAAGTTCCTTCCATCATCTGCTTGCGACTTTCGAAGTATTCTTTCTTCTCTTTTTCATATCGTTCTTTGTCTTTTAGTCCGATTCCCTGATACACCTGTAGATTATTGCATATCAGAACGTGCAAAGAAACTTAATTTGTTCGATATGCTGGTCAAGTGTTTCTTTAATATTTACTTACAGCCTTGTCTTCTGCACTGAGATTATTCCATGATGCTCCAATCATCTTAGTGAACTCTCTCTCCTTTTCAGGATACTGAGCCTTAAGCCTCTGATGCTCCTCCGCAAAATAGAAGTTATAGCCACTCCTATTGGGTTTCGGTCTAGAAGGATCTCCATCCTTTCTTCTTCTTCGGCGGCCAGATCGACCTTGCTTTCCATTGTATGGTATGATGGAACTGCAAGGATTCGGATGACCACCTGCTCCCCCAATGTAAGGTACAACAGCATTACATGCCACAGATTTAGGCTTCCCCTTATACTGGGCTGGCTCATCTGGAAAGTACAGGACACCGCGCAAGGTCTCTGATCCCATATTCACTCTCACCAAATACCCGCAATCAAATTTTCCATCAATAAATCCTGTTAATAGCATAAACTAGGACTGTGAGACAAAATGTGTTATCACTCAACCTTTTTAAAGTAACATGTTTTGTACACACTACACTTGAGAGGTCACAAATCGGTTCAGAAACTATGACAAAGAAATTTCATATTTCTTGTAGTTCAAAAGATTTGGAACTTCAGAAGAATGAACTGAATCCAACTATACAGAGTACATCATTTTAGTATAAGGATATTATTAACAAGAGCCACAGATAATAAACTCATAATATCTCCAAGGAAATGGACCACAGGCATATGAAACTTAATATCAATACACTTCTAAATTTGAGAAACCAAACACAAGACTACATCAAACAAAGCATAATCCATACATCAAACAAGTAGCTACTTTGTGACATTTTGCGCTTAATGATAAACTACATTGTCTGGTCAGAATGATATCAACCAATGATTTCTGTGGTGTATGTATATAGTAGTTTGTATTGATTCAATCTGTTGAGATGATTTGGTTTCAAGAAATTACCTGTGACGATAATAGGATCACTCAAGTTATCATTTTTGTTTTCTTCCATATGATTTTCCATTGACCCAGCATTTGCTAGATCATTTGAAGGCTTATACATAGGAGAACCTGCTTTGCAGAGTAAACCAGAATGGCAATTAGTCCATAATCTTAATGAGCTTGTAACTCACATTGTCTGAAAATGACATTTTTTATGTCTAACCCAAAATGTTGCAGAAATACAAACAACAAATGTATGTTTTTTGAGTAATTACCGGTGGAAAGGAGCGGAGGAGTCTGCAACTTGAAGAAGTAAGCATGCTCATATTGGAGGAGAAGACCTTGATAGTGTTTCTTAAGTACATAAGAAGCACTTGTGGTAGTCGGAGAGAAGTTGAAAATGGAACTTATCTCCCTCCACTTTTTCTCGGATACAACCTGCATTTATCAGACCACATCATTAAGCTGACATTGCCTGAATTAAACTTTGGTAAAAAATCTGTACATAACTTCTAGATGTGAAGCCATAAGAATCGACCAGTAAGCAGAGTAAACCTTTTGAAATCCACCTCTTTTGGTGACCTCAACATAAAGAACATGCAAATCCAAATCCTTCCCTCCAATCACAGGAACCCTTCAAAATAATAATTATAAAACAGCTTAAGCCACTTAAAATAAAGTATGTACACAACAAATTATTTGAAAAGTTAGTGCTTACATGAATCTGGTGCCCAGGGAGGAGTGAAACTTGTGCAGGGTGTCCCAGAAAAGTGAAGATTGACCCGCTACCGCTTCGTGGGTGGCGAGCGGTGGAGGGTACCTATCCCCATGCATTGAGGCTTTACTATCAGCAACTTGGAAAGTTGCCGATGACATTGCCAGAATGTTAGTGACTGTTCTGTACTTAGAGGAAAATGGAGAGGGAGGTATGGTGGGGAGGTGGTTTTTGAGGGATGAGAAGGAAACAGAGCAAGTTATTAATTTGGCAGCACCTAGTCAGGCTTTATATGTAACAAGCTAAGCTAATTATTTCATTTGAATGATTTCACATATCATTTTGAAAAGAAAAAATATGCATTCAAACTTCATTTAATAATTGTAATAAAAAAACTTCATTTAATAATAGAAAATAAACAGTTAAGAGGGAAAACTTAGACCAGCAGGAGTAGTGCATATTAGTTGTTGTGCATATTTAATGTTTGTTCTGCAAAGTGATGATGTATGTAAATTGTAAGTAGTGAAAGGATGAATAAATGAGGGATTGTCATGTAATGAATGCATATAAGCTTATTATGGTGTACAACGTACGAGAGTCTGGTTGGTTCATACCTCTGCAGCAGACACTGGCTAGTATACACAGCTTTGGAGATACTCTCGAGGCTGTCTTTTACAATCAATGTCATACATAAAAGCTTGCATATCAACCAGTCTTTACATTAATGTCTCTGATGCTGAAACTCTCCCTCCTTTCTTGATCTGAAAATTATAAGCTCCTCATGTCCAGAGATTTAATTTAGAGAAATAACAAGGCAACCTCAGAAAAGTTCCGGTCGGGTATAAAACAGCCAATTTCCCGTCCTGAAACCAGCGGCATTGTCTATACTGTTATTACTGGTACATGCAACATTCACCAGTCATGTATGCTGATGAATACCCACTTGGATCCCATTGTAAATAATTTTGAAGTAGATATTCAGTGTCGAATTGATCAACTATGTGTAAAAGGAATGTATTTCGAGTTAAAGGGTCACTGGTCACACAGCCAAAAGAATTGGTTCTGGAATAAGTTCATCATCTTCGCACAACATTTGCTCAAACATCACCAGTTCAGGTTTAGAATCTTCGTCAATAATATGCTTTAAAAGCATTTGTTTATCGCAAGGTCTATAACCTTCATCCATCATAGGCTGGTACAGCATATGCAAGCACACACGTATATCGTCGATAATAGGGTGCATTAGATCTCCAACAACAAAAACATGGACTTGATTCTTAAGTTCGATCCAACTACAGCCAGGCGATTTGCTAACACCGCGGAGTTTCATTAACCTTCTCACCCTCTCAACGTCGTCCAACTGACCCAACGCAGTGTATACAGTAGACAACAATACATAAGCAGATGACTCTGGTGATCCCAACTCTACGAGTTTCTCCCCCGCATAGATAGCAATGTCATAATTTCTAAAATTCCTTGCACCACTTAACAAAATGCGCCACAGACACAAACCATGATCAATAGTAACTAACTCAATAAAGTCTTTTGCTTCCTTGAGCTTCCCAGCACGGCTTAATATGTCAACCATACAAGCATAATGTTCAATTCGAGGGTTTAAGTCATACTTTTCGGACATTAAGTTGAAATATGCCCATCCTTTATCCACAGATCCCATGTGACTACAAGCAGAGAGAACATTAACAAATGTAACAAAATCCGGCTTGGTTCCTTCACTTTGCATTTCTTCAAAGAGCTCCAGTGCTTCCTTACCACGCCCATTTTGGGAAAGCCCTGATATCATTGCATTCCAACATACAGTATCCCTAGCGGGTATTCTCCTGAAGACCAGCTCCCCATCTTCAAGACTTCCACACTTTGAATACATTGTGGACATTGCGCTACCAATCGGAACTTCTAAATTAAACCCATATTTTATTGTTCGGGCATGAATCTGCTTACCTTGCTCCAGTGCGGCTAGACTGGCGCACGCTTTTAAAACACTGCCCATAGTTAACTCATTAGGCATGATTCCCTCCATTTCCATTCTTCCATACAAAACAAGGGCATCCTCATTTTCATCATTTTGCACATGTCCAGCGATCATGGATGTCCATAAAACAATGTCTGGTTCTTGTAAACAGTCAAAACCCTTACGTGCATCAGTCGTACTCCACACTTGGCATACATATCAACCAATGCTGTCATTATGTACATTTGAGATCCATATCCAGACTTCAAAGCGTAGCAATGGATTTGCTTTCCTTCTTCCAGAGCACTCGCATCACTGCAAGCATTCAAAACCCCTACAAAAGTGAACTCGCTAGGATCTACTGCGGAATAGTGCATCTTAGAAAACAAATCCAAGGCTCTCTGAGCATCGCCTGACTGAGCAAGGCCAGTCACCATTGCAGACCAAGTAATCGCATTCTTATCATCAGACATCTCAAACATCCGACGAGCATCGTCCAAACTCCCACATTTGGAGTACATGGTTACAAAAACATTCCCCACCTCAACAATTGTCAGCAGCCCATCTTACATGCCAGGCCATGCAGTTGCCTACCAGCATTCACAAATTCACTACCAGTCAGCGCACTCACAACACTAGTCATTACAAACTCAGTCAGATTCTCATTACTTTCCTCTCGCATACACTCAAACAGCCCTACACACTCTGAAACATTCCCCTCCCCAGCATATCCAGAAATCAGAGTACTCCAAGTCACCGAATTCCTATCAGACATTTCATCGAACACCTTCCTCGCATCACCCAAGATCCGAACTTTACAATAAAAATTAACCAACGAACTACCCACAAACACATCACCAAAGCAAGAAGCCTTAATCACATACCCATGAACCTGAATCCCAACATACGGATTCCCCAAATACGACGCAGCCGTAAGCACACCAGACAGAGTATGCGCATTCGGACTGGAGGAGCCGCCACTACCAGCAATCATGGACCGAAAGAGCTGAAGGACGGAAGATGAGAATTTGGGGCCTTGTTTGGCATACCCATTAATGAGACAATTCCAGGAGACAACGTCTTTGTCGGGCATGCGTTGGAAGAGAGAGTGAGCTTGGTTTAAGCAGCCGCATTTGGCGTAGAGGTTGACGAGTGTGTTTGAGAGGTATACGCAGGTTGAGTCGGTGGTTTTGAGGATCTGGGCGTGGAGAGCCTTGCCGTGTTTGAGATTTCTGTCGCGAGTGAATTGCAGGAGCGAGCCTAACAAGGCGCGATGCTGCGTCTGCTGAATCATCAAAAGCCGAAGTGATTCTTTAATTTGAATTATTTATAGCGTTTGCAATGGGATTTTATACTTGTGGCGAAACCATTTTGCCTACTGGCTTAATATTGAATTGAACCAGCTTCAGAACAATAGTTGAAAAATAAGGTCTATTGATACCCTGGGCTTAAATACAGTTGCAAGTGCGGGTCTCATTGGGTCTAAGAAAATGCGACATGGTAAGGGATTTGCCTAGTTTTTTCTTGTTTATCTACACCACCTCGAATCCTTCGGGAAACTGAGGCTTAGGCTCGCCTTTTGACAGGAGTCTGCGGCAAGCATATAAAACAGCAGAGTGGAAACCGGTAGGATTCTCCAAAAATACAAAGTGCCCAGACTGCAATAAGTGAGATCAAAGTTATTTTTATGCTCATCCTATCGTCTTGATCATCCCTGGGTTATATTATTGACTCTGCATAGAGACAATTCGGACTGAGATGAGTGAATAGAGGGAAATACCTCGGGAACTCTATATATTTCACATGGAACCTTCATGAGCTTTCGAGCTTCTTGAGCCCCTTTGTAGTTCATCCAATCATGAACTCCGTAAATGAAAGTAGTAGGCACCTTCCATTCAGGCGCACTGAAAGACAAAATACTTATATTTCAGATTATAAATACCAGAAAGCAACTACCTTCAATTTATGTTACTGAATAATGATGCCAAATCATTTCAACATGTTTTCAAATAAATTTATACCCAACTTTGTTAAACACAAAATCTGGAAAATTGGAAACAAAATGCCATATTATTCTAGAATTTTATGAATAAAGAGTGCATTTTTAGTGGCAAATCAGACCTGTGTACAAGGGGCATCCGAGCAAAAGCGCCGAAGGCAAAGATATATTTTAAACAAAGCTCTCCGCTTGCTTTGGCAGCAAGAGTATGATATACATAATCTGCAATATTAGTTGGAAAATTTGTATCAGCAGAGGTACATAATATCAAAGCAATGTGAGGACGTAGAATACATCTTTGAGAAGTTTGAAGCAACAACCTGTTAGCAATTTAGATTCCTCTTCTTTCAACCCTCCACCAGCTCCTGTAGTATCTATACCAAACCTAGCACTTGTGTATTTATTTACCAGGCCAGGACCCCAAGGACCTAATCCTCTGTTTAACACATATAGGCAGAAGTCAGTGATCGCAATCTCAGCCATTATTACCAAACCAAAGTGAATTTATTTATTTTTCGATCAGCTAATGGCTGCAAGTTAATGATATTAAACAACCTTCGAGCAGCACAATCAGTTTACATCCTGCTCTTCACGCTAAAAACTTTAGATAAGAAGGAAAAAGAACATTTTACCTTACGAGCTTCTGAGGAGTGAAATTTGATTCCCATAAATGATTTAAAATGTTTCCCGTCCAGGTAGCTCTAAATTGAGTCAACCTCTCAGATTTGGCTTCTGATTCTGAGAACCAGCTGGTCCAACTAAAATCAAGTGTTTTACATGCTCAGGGTGCTGCAGATCACAAAGGCTGGTAATCAGCAAAATGTATGATAGAACCCTTTCTACATTAAACTGAAGCATTTATTGATCTTTATATACCTCAAGAGCATATTTGGAAGCAACATATCCACCAAAAGAATGCCCCAGCAGTATAAAGTTTGTAAGCCCTTTGGCTTTGCGCCACTCTTCAAAAGAATCAATAAACCATGCCTCGGTTTCTATGATCAACGGAAAATCAGATGAGTTTGTTCTATGAGCAAGCCTCCTAATTAGGTTTCATCAAACTTTATAACAAGATCGCACCCCTAAATCATACAACTTACCTTGTGTACTTTTGCAGGTGAAGTCAGGCCTACTTGATCCACCCCAACTGCAAAAAGAAAGATTATTCCATTAACAAACTGAATCTAAACTACATACTACTCGCCACTTCCGACCAACGCCTAACAATAATGCCTATTTACTTTCGTTCTGTATGATCTTGGTAAGATAATTTACCCGAGCTGGTCAATAGCAATGAGCTTGAAATGTTGAGCAAGAGCATCGAAATTGCGGAAGAAGAAACCTTGTGATGCAGCATATCCATGAACCATAACTAGCGTGGGTGAATCATCTTTACTATCAAAAGTTACAGTATTAATAAACCTAGATTCATCGCTAGCCGAACGAAACCACCTTACGGAAGATCCAGGTGGACCTGAACCTATATTCACTTTCTCTTGAACATAAGGAGTCCTGAAACAATCAAAATTCCATAAAATTCATAACAAGAGTATTAAAAAGGAATTACAAGTATAACGAGATGGAGTTTACTTGACGATGGAAAGGAGGCGTTTTTCAGAAGCGATGATGTCATCAGCGGAGGTTGGAATCCAACGGAGAAAAGAAGGCCACCACCACCAAGTGGACGCGGACGCGGACGCGGACGCGGACGTAGTAAGCTCGGAATTTGTAATCCCTTCGGACATCTTCCGAGCGAGATCGAACCGCTAAATATGATCGATTCAATTTCTGGCTAGCTCGCAGGAAGTCAATCGACGCCGTTTTCTGCTGGATTGGATGGATTGCTTTTGGAAAGCGCTTCCATTAGTTTATGTTCCTAACAGAATGATTTTATTTTTTAATTAAACTAATATTTAAAAATTCCGGTTATTTTAATAACTGCCTAAATATTCGTATTTAGCTGAATTGTCGCAAGTCAAAATCCAAAAATTAGACAATTTATTTTTCAAACCTACTCGTCGTGGATGAAGAAAAAACAAGGCTAATAATTCACTACATCTTTAGAACACTAAAACCGAACCGATGGCCACCAATGTTGGAGACTCCAAGAGCTATAGCAATAAGAGAAGATGCCCAAGTCAGCTTCTTGGTTATTTTAGGGACCCTGTCTTTTAAAGCTTCACTACAAGAGCGGATGAATAGTGTATAACTTCCCATAGTGAACACAGTCCCAATTAGAAACATAGCTTCGTAGGCAAACCCAGCTAGACGGGAGTCAATACTCATACCAAGCGCTGGCAGTAACATCATAAGAGCATCAGGCTGCAGTGCATGAACAATACCAGTAGCGAATGTCAAGACGCCAAATTTTTTCTTTCTACCTGATGGAGGAGATTTATATGCAGCACTAGCATCACATTCACTGTTTTCCAAAACAATACATGGCGTCTGAGACTGATAGTTGTGCTCATATGCCTCCTTTATACCCATTGCGCCAATTATGAGTAAAGTCCAACCTATTGCCCGAGTACCCCGAATACGAAAAACCTCAATATCATAAAGCAAAAAAAACATCAAACCAAGAATGAGTTGGCCAACATGATGACCAAATCCCCAAAATGCAGCAAGAAGAGCACTCTCAACACGAGTACGTCCAATAGAAAGAGGAGCTACAGCAGCGAAGTGGTCAGGTCTGGATAGAGTATGTAAGCAACCAAGCGAGAAGCCCTTCACAGCACTAGTAAGAACATGGGGCGAGAATACAATAGTAGGTAAGAACATGACAATCGCAAACATTAGAATTATTGCGCCGTCGCTCATAACCTACACTAAACACAAACACATTTAGCTAGAAAATTTCAAATCACGAACATTGTAACAAACAACCTACTTTACACAAAATCATACTAGTTTGAAATTCCAAAAAGTAAAATAATAATAATCAGGTAACATAAAAAACTAGAACACCTTTTTTGGCAGTTGGTCTGGAACATGTAAAGGCTCTTCCTCAAAGGGAGCTGGAGTTTGCTTAGGTACACAATAAAGACGTTGATTTGTGGCATTGCTGAACAACTGACGGAATCTATGAGAAGACGATCCGACATGTATAAAATTGGAGGAATTAGGGCTGGGGTTGAATCGTGGAATGAAGTAAGAAGAATGGGAGTGTAGAGAAGGTTTTGGTGGAGAGGTTCGAATGAAGAGGCTCTTTGTAATCATTTTAATGTTCTTTCTGTCGCAGCGGTCAACTGCGGTCTGCGTGTGTCGATGTTTTTACGTTTTACCTTCCAAGGTTCGAGATTAGGTTTTACTTGTACTTCAGGATTTCTTGTTAGAGTAAAAATTGAATATTATTCATTAATTAAATAAAATTCAAATTATTTATGTCTATTTTATTGAGAAGAATATATGTAAAATTATTAATTTTATGTCTAAAAAGAGATATTAAATTATTGTAAGATCTTTAATATTAATTAAAATAATTGTTTGATTTTGTTAAATACATGAACGATTGAGATTTACGATTATTGATATAAGATTAAATGATTAACGATATGATTTTACAAAAAAACATGTCCCTAATTAGACAAATCTTAATTATTAATGATAATAAAACCCACAATCTAATTTCAGAAAGTGGCAAGTTTGTGCTTGCTGCATAATTTTGCTTGCGCCGACAAGCAAGAGTACCAGACCAGATCACCAGACCAGATTACCAGACCAAGTCAATAATAATACTAGCTGGGTCGGTGTGGTGTCGTTCAGCATAAGCCAATGAAGAAAGCTCAATCTCTCCAACTCTCGCTCTAACTCTGATACCTCCCTGCTACCTAATTTCATCACTATTTCATCTCTAACCAATTGCCAGATCCCCAGCTACGGTATTTTAAAAATCCCATCTTTTGATGTTGGGAGGCAAGGGTAGGATGTTGCAGAAATGGGTTATAGTCTGGATTCTGTTTGCTGCCTGTTTGTCTATGCGGATCTGCGCCTTCAGGGTCGGCTTGAGCCAGCACACCGAGAGGATTTCAGGTTATTATTTTCACTTGGAATTTGAATTTGATGCCACTGAGTTTGTCTATTTTGACTGCTAGATGTGTTTTTTTACTTATGTTTTGGATCAACTTTACTTGTAGCTATTAATAGGATTGATTTTCTTGATTGGAGGACTAAATCAGATATCATTGATACAAATGGAAACTCACGAAATTTTCTGTTTTGTTCTTTAGTAGTTCACTAAAGAAGCTGTAATTGATAGCCGATTGAACTTTTGAGGAAATGGTTAAAAGTTCGATCCTAACATAACATGCTAGAAAAAGCTCATCGAAGTATACTTATATACCTGAGTCATTGGCTCCAACTTATGGTTAACAACTAGTAGCAAAATGTTTGAGAAATTGAGAAATTATCCTTCTTTTTCTATTGTGAAGTATTAATTTTTAGTTGACAGCAGCTAGCCATTAAGTAATAACTGCTTCAGTTAATTGACAATTGTTCATTGACTGTAGTGTTGCTCGCATAAGTTTTTGCATCTGTTATATGCCCGTATTAAAACTTGTTTCCCATGTTTGCGTCATATCATCTTGTTTTGTCAAAAATGTCTGTCGCAGATATTATAAAAGATGCAGATATATTAGTATACTTTTTCAGTCATAAAATTCAATGGAGAAAATAGTGAGTGCTAGTTTTTTGGAGAAGGGTTTAAAAGCTAACCGTGTTCATCTTCTGCAGGTAGTGCTGGAGATGTATTGGATGATGACCCTGTGGGAAGATTAAAAGTCTTTGTTTATGAGCTACCGAGCAAATATAACAAGAAAGTCTTGCAGAAGGACTCTAGGTGCCTCAATCATATGTTTGCTGCTGAGATCTTTATGCATAGGTTTTTGTTATCCAGTCCAGTTCGAACTTTAAACCCTGAGAAAGCTGATTGGTTCTATACCCCTGTCTACACCACTTGTGATTTAACTCCAAATGGACTTCCTTTGCCTTTTAAATCACCTCGCATGATGAGAAGTGCTATTCAACTCATATCTTCAAACTGGCCTTACTGGAACCGAACAGAAGGAGCTGATCACTTTTTTGTCGTGCCCCACGATTTTGGCGCATGCTTTCATTACCAGGTAACTCACTCTTTGCTTCTCCTCCATATCTCATTCCAAGTCTTAAGTGATGTAAAGTTAGAGGCTCATGGAGTATGGACTTCGTGCAGGAAGAGAAGGCAATTGAAAGAGGCATACTCCCATTGCTCCAGCGTGCTACACTGGTTCAGACATTTGGGCAGCGAAATCATGTTTGCTTAAAGGAAGGTTCCATTACTATTCCACCGTATGCTCCTCCCCAGAAAATGCAAACACACTTTATTCCCCCTAGCACTCCACGCTCGATCTTTGTTTATTTCCGAGGCCTATTTTATGATGTGGGAAATGACCCCGAGGGTGGATATTATGCAAGGTTAGTGATACTTTCTTGCATTTTACTTTTCGTCTTGTTACTTTTGATTAGTGGATAGTCTGTCTTATTGTACGCAACAGGTTACATAAGCTCACACTGGCAAACTGATGATTAGTGTCCCTTGATATTGCAGAGGAGCAAGGGCAGCAGTATGGGAAAACTTCAAGGACAACCCACTTTTCGATATCTCGACAGAACACCCAGCTACTTACTACGAAGACATGCAACGAGCCATATTCTGCTTATGTCCGCTAGGATGGGCACCGTGGAGTCCTCGATTGGTCGAAGCTGTAATATTTGGCTGCATCCCTGTCGTCATAGCAGATGACATAGTTCTCCCTTTCGCAGACGCCATCCCATGGGAAGACATTGGAGTGTTTGTTGACGAACAAGATGTACCAAACTTAGACACCATCCTCACATCAATTCCACCAGAAGTCATTCTCAGGAAACAACGTCTTCTAGCCAACCCATCCATGAAACAAGCTATGCTTTTCCCTCAACCAGCCCAACCTGGTGACGCATTTCATCAAATCCTGAATGGACTAGCTCGCAAGTTGCCTCATGACAAAAGCGTTTACCTCCAACCAGGTGAGAAAATCCTCAACTGGACTGCAGGGCCTAAAGCTGACCTCAAACCCTGGTGATATAATTCTTGGCTCACCCTTTTGGCAGTGTATTGTTGTCTTTTTATGTTTTAGCCAAGCTTTTGTCAACAACAAATTTACTTATTACTGGCAACGTAAATGTTTTTTGGGCCGTTGTCGGCCCATTAAACTACTGTAGAAAGAAAAAAATTCGTTCTGTCTAGCTGGTTCAATTGTTTGGTCCGACCGGTATCAATTGACTCGTAATGTCGGTTTCGGCGCCTACGCTATTAAATGTAGTGTCAGTGTGTCACCACCAACAACCGAATCTTCAAGTACTCTGTGTTGACTCTCTCTTTCTTCAAATTTGCAATCTCGATGGCGGACTGGGGGCCGGTGCTGATAGCGGTGGTGCTGTTCGTGCTTCTGACGCCAGGTCTGCTGTTCCAAATCCCGGGCAGTGGGCGGTGGTTGAATTTGGAAACATGCGGACAAGCGGCGCCTCCATTCTCGTCCACGCAATCATCTACTTCGGTCTCATCACTATCTTCCTCATCGTCATCGGCGTCCATGTCTATACTGGCTAGCTTCACTTTTAATCTCATCTTATCTTGTTGTAATTTGTGGCGCTCTGTAAACGATTGCTTGTTGTGGATTCAAATCTTTATGTAAAGATTAATCTCTATTTGTCATTTCAATTCACTTTTCGTCAGTGTTTTTTTCATGGTGTAAACCTTGCTGTCGAGTTGACTAACCGTCCAAACGACATCGTTTTGGCGTAGTTTGAACTGCTAATTGCGTATACGTTTGTTTCTCAATTGAACCGGAACGGGACATGGCGCGAAAATTAAGGAAATAAATTAGGGTTACACCTGGCGAGAAGCAATTCAAGCCTTCCATTGGTATCAGCGATTGACAAATTCACGATTATGACTCAGCCGCTGGTTATGCCGGATGTGATTAGGGATTGAGATTTGTGAATCGGGAGAATAATCGATGGGGAGTCAAGGCGGCGGGTCGTCAAGGAGGAGTGGTCTGTCTCAGATGAGTCTGAGCATGAAGGATAGGACGAGATCTTTAGATAAGGAATCTGGCAGTGGTTCCGCTAGAAAAAGCTTCCTCACGCCCTCCAGGTCGACCATGTATGTTCCTAAACGCAATGATTAATTTCGCCATTGTTTTTATCCTTGATTCGAAGTTTTATTTGTTATGATCTGTGTTAATGCCTTTATGTCTAACTAATGGCATGATGAATTTGTATGTGTATGAGTTGACTGAGTGATGCTTAGTTGATTAATATATTCTCATTCGGAACAAAGGTCATTGACAGGAGAGCGCACAGTAAAGCGTTTACGATTATTAAAAGCTCTAACAATGCCGGATACTACAACTATTTTTGAAGCTTGCCAAAAAATGGCTGCAAGAAGAGTAGACGCCTTGTTGCTGACGGATTCAAATGCACTACTTTGTGGAATACTTACAGATAAGGTTTGGGCTATTCACATGTATTTCTTATACTGTGTGATGTGATGGAGATTAGGGTGTGAGTTTTACTTGTGTATATTGGCTGAAGGATATAGCGACTAGAGTCATTGCTCAAGAGATCAACATTGAGGATACACCAGTTTCAAAAGTTATGACTAAGAACCCAATTTTTGTTCTAGCTGACACTCTCGCAGTTGAAGCATTGCAAAAGATGGTGCAAGGTTTGTATGTTGCAGTGCGGTGTTATTTGTTGTTCATTTGCATTGATGAATATTGTTGTCTATAACATAATCTACATGCAGGAAAGTTCAGACATTTACCAGTGGTAGAAAATGGAGAGGTTATTGCTTTACTTGATATAGCAAAATGTTTGTATGATGCTATTGCAAAACTGGAGAGAGCTGCAGAGAAGGGAAAGGCTATTGCTGCAGCGGTTGAAGGTGTTGAAAAACAGTGGGGAACATCTATTTCAGGTTGGGATCAGTTCAGTTGTGAATCCTACATGCAGTAGTTTTGTAAAGTTAGATTCTGTTTATCTAACTGCATGGCTTTTTAGGCCCTAATACATTCATCGAGACACTAAGAGAGAAAATATTTAGACCATCCTTGTCTACAATCATCTCTGAGAATCCAAAGTAGGTAATATCTCTCTTATTTTCCCAGTATTTGGTGATATGATAGCCCAAATAAAGTATCTGATTACTGAAAATTGACTCACACTTTCACCCTTCAAATTGGAATACATTTCAGGCTTGTAACAGTTGCTCCTACTGACACGGTGCTAATGGTAGCGAAACGGATGCTCGAATACCGTTCAAGTTCTGCAGTTATTACTGTTGAGAACAAACCACTGGGAATTCTAACGATTGTTTTATTAAGATGATCCATGAAATGCTATTCTCTTTTGGCAATCATATTTAATTAACTGGTTTTTTTATTGAGTGCCAGTTCAAAGGATATATTGATGCGAGTGATAGCAAATAATCTTTCCCCAGACACCTGCCTTGTAGAGAAGGTAATGCCTATTTTGATGTGAATGATACTCTTTTTATTCTTGTAATTCTAAAGCCAGTTGTTCAATGTTCAACGAACACGAAATGACATAAGAATTGACGTTCAGTAATCATTTCAGAACGGAGACCTAGTTTAGTCTGAGGGGGACATAAAAAAATTTGAGTGATCATTGTGCTTCCTATTCTTCTTTAGCGTCATGAGTTTGTTTTCTTCCCTTTCTACATTATAGGTAATGACATCAAGTCCAGAATGTGCAACTGTAGATACTCCAATAGTTGATGCCCTTCATACAATGCACGAAGGGAAATTTCTCCATCTTCCTGTTGTTGATAGAGGTTGCAAAATGAAGTTGTCTTGAAATGATCAACAATAATTTAACGTATATGTTGATGAGCTAAAATTTCTTATGCAGAGGGAAATATAACTGCTGTTGTTGACGTAATACATATCACTCATGCAGCTGTGGCGACTGTAAGTAGAGTTTATATTTTTATTTCTTGACCTTGTCTGAGTAATTGCTTCTTGATTTGTCCTGAATAATTCTTCATATTCTATATCCAATATTTACATACACCTCCCTTACAATATGATCAAATGGTTGCTTCTTTTATGAATAATGCATTAACTTCTTAAAGCTTTTAGGATTAATTTAGAAGTCACCTCGAAATGTTCATATTTATGGTTGACAATGATGGTATAATATATATGTGGTTGGCATGACAGGTTGGGAGTGCTGGAGGGCTTAATAATGACACTGCAGGTAACATAATGCAAAACTTCTGGGACTCTGCAATGGCATTAGGCCCAGTTGATGATGAGGAGGAAACACGAAGGTATAAACTTCTCTTTCGCATAAATGATGTGATAATTTTTATACTGTTTTTAACTTGCAGTTGATAAATGTGCTTTCACAGTGATGGTTCCTTGAAAGCATTTGAAATTGAGACTAGGCGATCAATTCCATACTCCGCCAGTGTGCAAAATTCATTTCACTTCAAAATAGAAGATAGAAGGGGCCGCATGCACAGATTTACATGTGGTGAGAAACTTTTGAATCCCTTATTCTCAAAATCACAAACTAATTTCTTTGAGTTGATATAAAATATTTTGTGTCCTGATTCTTTTCTCCTCTGCTTTCCCATCAGAAACTAAAAGTTTTACTGATCTCATTACGCATATCATTCAGAGAATGGGCAATGATATTGACCGTCATACTGTACCCAATATCCTGGTATTTCGAAGCTATTCAGTTTCCCTTGCAGTGTTCTTAATACTTTTTTAACTACTTTGTTAAAAAGAAAAGAAAAAAAACTCACTTTGTTAAAATCACTTTTGTTAGTATGAAGACGAAGACCATGACAAAGTAGTGTTGGCATCCGATAGTGATCTCATAGCAGCTGTTGACCATGCGTCATTGGTGGGTTTGAAGGTAAGATTTCCTGATGATGAAAGAAGTAAAAACTTTGTAAGGAAATAAAGCTTAATACATTAGCTACTCCACCGACCAAAATTCAAACACAATACTTGCAACATGCTGTATTCCTGCTTTGATGGTATCATAGTTCAATAGGTATATTCAATTAACAAACTGCAATACTTATGCGGTGCTATAAATTATTTGTCAGAGTTTACGCCTCCATTTAGACTATTCTGGAGCACGTGATCGGAGGCGGGCTTCTGGTGCTGAACTGAACTACGTTCAAGCAGACGCATGGGCATCTGCCTTCAGTGCTGTTGCAGCTGGAGCTGCCTTAGCTGCTGGGATAGGTGTAATAGCGTACCTTAAGAAATTTAGCAATTAAATTTAGCTGCACAGTGACATGTAAGTTAATTTACAGACAATCTAGATAACCATTACAGAAGAAAATGTCTCTTATTTATTCATGCAGATGTAGCTCATCTAAATTCGTATTATACGTTTTTAAATTTTGTTTCCCATATAAATTATAAATGAGGTCATTGGTCAGTGGATGGGGTGGGCCGTGGAGGTTTTTTAAATGGTCATGTTCAACAGGTGATTCGTCAAATTGGGCCGGCCCACAAGCTTGAACCAGCACATCTTTATTGCATCACGATTATCATATGCTTCGCTGTCAAAATATATCTTAATAAAAAATATGCTCGATAAAAAAAAGAGACCAGCTTCCGCTCAGAATTATTGTTTAGGTTCTGTTTGTTACGTCGGTTATCAACTTCATAAAAAATCCATTAAAAGTCATTAATTTCTCGATAAGCCAAACAGAGCCTGAACTAGATACGCGAGTCGTTGGTCAATATTTGGTCATTCATTTTTCATAGGGTTCGAAAAGTGTGATTATTCAATAAATCAAGAAATCGTCTTCGTCTTCTTGTTCTGCTGATTCTTTCATTTTCCGATTGCGCGATGAGTTCGACGAGTTATGCGGACGCCGGCGACGGCGATGGGACTGTGAGCGGCAAGGATTTGGACAATCAGTCGTCGAATACCACTGTTGGAGTGAAGGAGAGAGACGGTGAGGAGTTGAAACGGCGGATGGAGGAGGCGGAGGCGTTGATCTTGAAGTGGGAAGTGGAGGACGCGTTGCCTTGGGATGAGTCGGAGGATGTGGCGTTTCAGTATTTAGCTGCTGTGGATGATGTTTTAGTGGTGATGGAAGATGAAGCGGCGGAAGGAGATGCCGAAGTGTTGGCTAAGGCTGAGAGTTTGTTGCAGTCGGCGATGGCGAAGCTTGAGGATGAGTTTAAATTGGTGTTGATTAGTAATAATGTGCCTCTTGATGCGGAAAGATTGCATGGTTCGATTCGGAAGGATGATCCTGATAGCAACAGTGGTTATTTTAATGAGAAGGCTGTTTATCATTTGAGGGAGATTGCAAAGAGGATGATTAAGTCTGGGTATGAGAAAGAGTGTTGCCAGGTTTACACTAGTGAGCGGAAAAGTGTGTTGGATAAGTCTTTGACAATAATTGGACCTGAGAAGATGAGTAATGACGATGTGCAAAAGATGCTATGGAAGAATTTGGATGATAAAATTAACAAGTGGGCACTGGCAATGAAAATGGTGGTCAAAGTGCTTCTCTGTGAGGAAAAGAAACTGTGTGCCAAGATTTTCAATGAGTCAGAGTTGATAGTGGGGACTTGTTTGACTGAGATATCAAAGGGTTGTGTGATGCAATTACTGAATTTCGGCGGTGCAGTTGCTATTGCCAAAAGATCTTCAGAGAAGCTGTTTCAGATACTGAACATGTACGATGCTTTATCCAATGTGATTCCTGAGTTAGAAGAGCTGTTCAGTGATGAGCCTAGGAAAATAGTGCGTCTTGAGGCAGCTCACTTGTTGAAAACTTTGGGCGAGGCTGCAGTGGGCATTCTTTGTGACTTTGAGGAGCAAGTTCAGGGTGAGACCGTAAAAATGCCCGATCAAGATGGAGAGATTCACCCATTGACCATATACGTTATGAATTATGTTAAACTTGTAGTGGATTATCGCAATACACTTAACCAGCTTCTTGAAGTCAATGACGTTGAACTACCGAACAAGAATGACCAGAGTGATGGAGTTGATAAAGAGGACATGTCACCCATTGGAAGGCGATTGTTTTTGCTAACTTCGTATTTGGAAAAGAATCTAAAAGAGACGTCAAAGCTGTACAAGGACAAAAATTTAGGGTTCATTTTCCTGATGACCAACATTAGTTACATGGTTCAGAAAGTAATGAATTCAGAGGTCGGAAATGTTTTAGGGGAGAATTGGATTCGTAGTCGCAAAGTCCTCACGAAGATGCATGCCAACAATTATTTCAGGGGTTGTTGGACTGCCGCCACATCTTTTCTGAGTGTCACTGACATTGAAAGTGGTAGTTCAAACAATGCATTGAAAGCTGTTAAAGAAAGATTGAAGAGTTTCAACACTTGTTTTGAAGATATCTACAGGACCCAAACAGGCTGGAAGATTCAGGATCCTGAATTGAGGAAAGATGTACAAACGATAATATCAGGGACTGTGATACTTGCATATAGGTCGTTCGTTGGTTGGGTAAAACTACGAATACAGGGATCGGGAGACACAGAAAAATATATGAAGTACTCGATTGAAGATGTGCAGGATTACTTGTTGCATTTGTTTGAAGGGGTTCCTCGTGACCTTACCCATCGTTTTCTGTGAGGTTCTTCTAATTCGCTACTAATGGTGTGATTAGAATTTAGATCTATATTGAATTTCTTGATTGATGGTGATTACCAGTTGAGCTTAGGCATATCATTCAATAACGATCCGTTATCCCACAGTGATAGTAAATACATTCATCCGGTTTAAGTGTGATAGTCTTTGAGTTGATCTTTTTCACATGGGTTCCAATTTATAAAAAATGTGGTAGCCTTTTGTTCCATTATCAATAACATAATTGATATGGTATCAATTTACTCGCAAAAGAGCTAGACTTGCAGCTTCTGTAGGTATTTGTGTTTTTTTGCTGCAAGAAAATATGAAGAATCTCATTTTGATTCTTCGGTGTTCTCTCTTACCATTTTTGCACTGTGTGCCCAACCGGCAACCGGTGGGTCGTATATAACAAATAGTTCAGGGGTGAATTTGTAATTAAATGACAATTTGTTTGACCTGAATTTGAATGTAGCCTCTGATGACGGGGCTACTACGTCGGATATGGTTTTGGTGTTTTCGGTGAGTTCAAACAAATGCCTTTGGTTTGAAGTTTGAGGCGGAGATTTTCGGCAGAATGTTTAGGGTTTGGATCTGAGTGGCTTATTGCTTAACCTGTCTGTACAATTCCGGGGTCTATGGAAATTAAGTTTCTGTTGTGGTTGAGATACTTCATACTAGGAATCTATAAGGTTTTGAGTTGTGAATTTTGAGATTGTATGGGCTCCATGTATAAGTTGATTTCTCGAATCAATGGTGGGGTTGGTCTGTAGTGAATGTTGATGAAGATTGCAGATTTATGGTATGTTTTTGAAGTTTGCTATCTCATCTGGATCTATCATCCAAAAATAGTGTGAAGGGTTAGATATTTCATCTATTCTGTTGTTTTGACATTTGATGCTAAATTAAAATCTTGCCTACAGTCCCACCTGGATCGGAAAAGGTACTCAGTCACCGATCATCATGGATGAATTCTGTTTGTGCCACCTAGTAACTGGTGGCATGTTGAGAGCGGCTGTTGCTGCCAAAACTCCAATTTTGTTTCTTCTTTTGGTCTTGGTGTTTTATTCTTCGAATGCAGTCTCATGATTTTACCTCCATAGATTTTGACTTGTGACTTAGTTGTTGGTATCTTGATGGTTTCCCCAGGACAGTAGTATCATATTTGTTCCTTTTACAGTAGATTACTGGAAAACAATTGATTCAACGGATAAATGATGGTACTGCTGCTGTTCTCAAATCTAGATTGGAGGCTTTCCACAAGCAAACAGAACAGTATGTAATTTACTTCTCTTCCCTTATTTTGTTATTTTGGAATGTTAATTGAGTTAGTTGTGTGTATCTCTTGTTTCTCATTATTGATTAACACCCTGGTTCCATTATATAACAGAGCTTTTGCTGATCTTCCTTTTTGTCATTTTCAGGTTATATAGCGAAGCTCCCTGCTGAGAAACCTCCAAAAGAAGTCACTGTAGAGTATCACAAAATACTATCTTCATGAGGGCTTAGCTCTAAACATTAGACAAATGGATCCCTCCATTTTAGTTAATTGAAATCCTTTCTAAGATTGACTTTTTTTTTAAAAAAAATTGGTTAAGGAATGGACAACCCCCATTCTCAAGCCAATTAAATTATTCCCCTCTAACCTATCCCGCAGAATCCCTGTCCTGCCTTCATCAGAAATCGAATCCGAGTTGGCTCCAGTGGTGGTCATTTTTGACTCCGACTCTTACCAACTGAGCTAACCCCTGATGGGGAAGATTTGACTTGAGAAGCTTACTAAGGCATCGTTTTAGTTGTTTTGGTTAAACCTATGCTGTTGGCTGCTGTAACATTGAGTTGTAAGACAGTTTTCCCTCCCCATTATGAGTTCCAAACATATTTCTGCTTCAAAAAACTCTACATTTTTTACATCAGCTTTCTTGGATACATACATTTTGACCATCAGTACTGCCAACAGTTTTAACAAGCCTTCCTTTATAGCTTTGAGCATATTGCGAAGGCTTCATTACAGTATCTGGTTGGATCGTGTGCTTTAGCTCTGGTCTTTGAAATACAGTATACTATTGATGGTGGCAAACACCAAAATTACTTATGGCCTACTAATGAAATATCCACTTATTTAGCCAAAGACAATACACCACCAATTTAGCCAAAGACCATACATGTACATTCTATTTATCTGATGTACAAGGTAACACCCACATGGATTGCTTACGGTCTGGTCCATTATTTGAAAGCCAAGCCTGCAAGACATGAATAACAAACATTAAACCATCTCAGCTCAGGGAGATACAGCTTCTCAACAAGTTACTCATCTTCAATAAAATGCATCAGCAAATTGTCCTAACCTTCTTGAGCCGAGATGGAGTTTTCCAACAATGCACCTTAGACTTCTTCCTTGATCTGCAAAAGTTAGATTAATATCAATCCAGTGTTAACAACCAAGAATGAATTATTATTTTGTATGAAAATTTCATGGACTTCAGCCAACTTACCCTCCATCATTATCATATTCGCCCAATCTGTCAGAGTCGCGGCATATAAAAGCAGCATCCTTGCCGCATACAAGATAAGATGCCTTCTTGTAAACAGGTACTCGTGGCTTGTTTTCTTGAATTCCAGATTGCTGAGAGATTTTTGACATGCCAAGTTTCTTATCAAGGTTTGCACCGCTGTCTGAGAACTTGGGCAGATACTCAACCTCTTCACCTTTATGACAGTCAACTGCATGTTTTGTCCGTCATTTTCTACGATATTAATTTTTTTCACAGGTTCTGTTCTTGGAATGTCCTCGAATGATGCTTCACTTGGTTCAATCCACTCTGTCCGCAACACATTACCCTGTGAATCTCTTATAGTAGCAGTTGTTCCATAACGACTGTTTGAAGCCTGATGTCCAGATATAAACCCACAGCTTTCACTAGGTTTATCTCCAATCATTGCTTTCTCGGAAGTCAAATCAGAAGATACTGACTGACCACTACTCTGGACAGCAGTTGAATATGACTTCTGATGACCTCTGCGACCACAGTTTAGAAACTTGAGGCAACCTTTGATGAGTTTTCTACTCTTCATCGCATGAGAACCTGAAACTAAGTTGATCTGAATCTCTACATTACACCCCAGAGTACTCTGCAGTGAGCTCGCAATCAACTTCCACGCATTCTCAGCTCTGACCACATGTTTTCCGTGCAAAAAATCAAGCTGGGCTAGTGCCACCCCTGAAAATGTTAAAGAAACAAAAAATTAGTGGAATGCCACTTCTGCAGCCAAATATCTATGATTTGCTAAGCGGACTAAAATGAGGCCTCCTACTGACCTCGACTGGCACAGACTGAAGATAATCTCCCATGCTTACGCAAAAATCTTTGAAGGGAAGTAGATTGGCACATTTCAATTGCTCTCGTCCATATTAATTCCATTCGTTCAGTATTCTTTAACTTATTGGTGTTGTTATCATCACATACGCATGGAACTTCACGCCTCAAACTCTCTACAGCTGAGGGTGTGCTCCGGAATTCCTCATCTGCATTTAGACAATCAATTCTTACTCAAATGAGTTATACGTGAGTAAAACTGCAAGTCAGGGTCTGACGAAAATGAGATCAGAGGCTTTCACCTGTCAAACCAACAGCCGTCATTGAAACTCTTGAATCAACAGGATCCAAATTTGATGAAAAGAGCTGAACTGTAAAAGAAAAAAAAGTGCCGCAGTAAGCCAAGTTGACTGATTTTTTGACACCCTCAACTGTTTCTCAGTTTCCGAAAGTATTTTCAAAGCACGGCTCAGCATTTGAAGATCTGCTTCAGCTATATTCAAGTGCATTAAGTTAGTATCATAGACTTATAAATCACACATATAGCGAATGAATCAAGGTAACAAAACACTTACATGAATGGTTCTCGAAGAACTTTTTCCTTACTTCAGAACTGTCCTCTTCAAACTTTCCTGCGAGAATATCCATAATTAGATTTGCAAGCTGCGAAGTTAGTTGCATTGGGTCAATCCTTGATTTCATCATCTCCCTTGCCATTCGAACTGTATTCGATGTGTTAGGTGACAGTGCCACATCCAGCAATTCAAGCAGTTCATCATCGGATATAATTCCCGTCTGCAATTTTCGCGAGGAATATTATATATAGAAAGAAAGTAGTACAAGTAAAAATTCATACAAGCATACTTACAACTTCATATGCTAGAGACATCGAGATTGTTTTGCCAGACAAACTAAGCTGTTCAAGCATCATTTCAGCATCACGAAGTGAACCATTTGTTTTAGCAGCAATGAAGTCTAATGCAGCCTGTTCGAATTCAATCCTTCCGCAACGCATAATTTCTTCAACCTGGCTGATACTTCAGGTTCTTTAATTTTCTGAAAGCGGAACCTTTGAGATTGAGACACTGAACTATGAGGCAATTTATCCATATCAGGAGTGATCATTATGAGAACAACATGCTGTGGAAAACCATCAAGGCGGTTTAATATAGCAGTCCATGCATCTTTACTCAGCAACTGACACTCGTCAAATACAATGACTTTAAAAGCTGATGACTTAGGAGGGCTAGCTGCATGATTAAGAAGGCGTCCTATTCTACTTCTTTCGCTGATCGCTACTGAGTCTACAAATGTTATGTCTTTCCTTTGCCCAGAGAAGAATAAGCAACAGTGGTTAGCATGATCCGCAAGGCTTACATTCTCGTGAGACACAATTCAAAGCAGCTGCAAATATTCGTGAAACTGTAGTTTTTCCAGTGCCGCGAGGACCATGGAACAGATACATTGAAACGGTCTCTGGCTTGATATTGCCAGGGAAGAGACCTAACAATAACATTCTGTCCGACCAAGTCTTTGAACATGTTAGGCCTAAACTTCTGACTGAGGTTTCGGGACTCCCGTCAAATGGGATTATAGCTCATCGTTAAGCTTCCCAATTTCCGTTTCTGTACACAGAGTTCTGTATTGTTTAGTTCACCCGAAAGCAAAGGTTGATCATCCACATCAGATGGTGTGATCCGACTTAAGCCTTGGCGTCCTCGACCAGCAATAGCTAAGGCCACATCCTTGAAAATCACAATCCACATCAGATAAGTCATCATTCATATATGAAGACATGCCACCTATCCGACTCGCTACATCGCCTCCCTTCAAAGATGACTGAAAATCGCTTCCATATTGATCCCTCCAACGAGAAACACGACGATTAGCTCCAGGTTCACCTAAAGGATTAGTAAAGGACTCACTGCATGAATCTACATCTTCCATACAGTTGCTAGCTGGTGTGTTGCTTTTATTATACGTTCCATCTCTCCTGCAACGGCCACCGTATTGAAATTTTGACTCCTCAGCTTCATCTGAGCCTGAGAGAGGAGTGAAAGCCTCGCCAATCAAGCTCAAGTCCTTACAAGAAGTTCCCATAAACGCAGGATTTCTACCATTGTTATGCATATTAGAGTTGCAAGCAGATTCCCTCAACTGATCGCCTAATGACTTTGGAGGATTATCCAAACCAAAATCAGGATGCCCATCAACAAAAGGTGCAGATTCACCAATAGATAAACCATTTTCCACATCTAGATTATCAAACAAAGCAGCGAATTTACTCAAAGAAGTTGTAGATGGATCTCTTAACGATCTCACTCTCCTTAACCACCAAAGCCCTTGAGATAGGCACATCAACCGAATGCCTTCTTCCCTCAGCCATCTCGCCAATCCCAGCCTTTAAACAATCAAAACACCTGTTCAAGAGGAGAAACACAAATCAATAACATCAAGCTACACAATGCAACCATAATGCAGAATCAACATGTACCTCAGACATAAATCCAAAGAGCAGACAAAATTGCACAAAGCTAAAAATCAATGTACCAATTGAGATCACAAGCTCACAACCATAAATGTGATCCAAGTACAACACAAGGGTAAAAAATCCATTTTATTGAAGAAAAGTAAAACCCTAACAGAAATGGAATATGACATAATCAGATTTCAAGAGCAAGACACTCACCACTACCACAATCAGCAATCCAAATAGAAAGCTCAGAGTTTGAATCACAAAACAAAATCAATCAAACTGAAACTGACAAAACTCCATTCCCTGTTTGTCCTGCACAAAAACACATCAAAACCCTAGTGACCCAAAAAAAGCAGAACAAGAAGAGAATCTCAAAAAGAAAACAACTTTTTAACAATCTGAATCACAAGGAGTAAGACAAACAAAACGACAAAGAACATCACCTGCTCTACTTCTTAGAGTATTGAAAAACGTTTGGAAGCATTACCTATACAACTCAGTTTCAAAACCCCAGATCAAATCGAGCACCTAAACATTCATGAAACGAGTGGTAAATATCTAAACTCAAAATGGGTGAATAGGGAACACAACAGCAATAATGTTGACAACGAGGATTCCGAAATGTGAGCGGTGTTACAACATTACTAGTAACTAGAACGGCGTGGCAGTAAATGCAAGTAATAATCGACATTAATTAAGTAGAATCTGGGAGTGAGGAAAATGGGTGGTAACGTGCAAGGGTTATGAAGTGATCGATCAGAGAGCTGAAATTGTGTCTGTGCAGATAAACGAGCTGTCTGCTGTGTTATGTGTCAGATTTAGCTCGGGAACAGAGCATAGGGGTAGTTTAGGTATTTTTTGTTTCTGACCGGTTTTTCTGTTCGTTGAGTTAGGTTTGAACTACTTTGACTTCATTGATTGCTGCTATGTGACGACGTCGTTAGGTCGTTGAATTACTTGTTGGATCTGAGTCACGTGCCGTGCGGTGCGCTCTGCTCATGTGCGTATCGGTTATCCGTTATTATTTTATACTTAATTTCAGCTTCGCGCTCGTCTTTGATTGGGCTTCTCTTCTCATTGTATTAATTGGGCTTGTAAGCCATGTAAACTATAATACTACTTATTTTACCCCTGCAGCATTTTTGCCGAATAGAAAATTTTGGGTGGAGGATATTTTCGTCATTTCCTTAAAGATATAATTTTATACAAAAAACAGCGAATCTGGACATTAAAGGTATAATTTTCCTAAATCAGTTGGGTGTGCATCGATGATTAATGTATAAGTAATTATCATAATTCTAGTTGCACTTGCATCTTGAGCGAGTGCTGCTTCCTAAATATACTCAAGTCATGTCACCCACAGTGGTGGACGAATATAAGGTTGAAAATGTACCTTAAAGTAAACTTTATTCTGGGTCAAGTGACTGGAGTAAATTAAACTTTAAACCCTTGACCCCTGATACTGATTTTGTGCACTTGGTCACTTGGATGAGTTAATCAGTAATATCAATGTCATAAAGAGACATATTTTGAAGAGACAAGTAAAAATAAATGTTGTTCAGAAAAAAGGTTATAGACTCTTGTCGACTCTAAACCAAGTGGGATAAAGCTTGTTAGAAGAACAAGTCTTGGGTAATAAGCGTATTCAATTAATATAATAATAACAATTAATCTCTTCCAATTGGACATGAATTTGCCAACTACTTGTCCAAAAATGTTAACAATAATCACATGTTGCATGAGAGTTGTTTTCAAAATCACAGACATATTGCTCTAATCTGACTTTACATTTAAGTTTCCATGAACCACGATGATTTAGTCAATTAAACTTCATCAAATCTTTTAGATTACAAACATAAACTTTAACACTCGACACTTCCCTTTTTATAAAAAAACTCGACTATTGATTTATATAAATCTCATTGAATTCTCTGCTTCATTGAAAATATCGATCGCAGTTATATATAATAATAATAAATTAGGACCAATGGATTTATGTGAGACGGAAGGATATCATCTCAACCGTTAATTTTCATCGATCCAACGGTTAATATTGATAACCGCCCCGTGTTTTTAGCTAATTCTTTTTAAATTTAATTACAAATCAATTTAATCTCAACCGCTAGATTAATCGAAACCAACGACTGAGATTAAATCTTTACGTCTCACAAAAATTTAATGTCCTTCTAGAACTTAACTCTGTTTGCATATATATAACATTAAATGAAAAATTGAAAGTTTAGTCAAGCAAATTTGAACTTATCCGAATTTATGTAAAAAATGGAAATGAAATTGTACACGTAGACGCATATCTTATGTGGAGGAGATGCCAATTGGTCGGATTAGGACAACAAGGCCGCACTTTTTAATAGCTGGCCAATCCCAAGAGCCGTTCACAACTTTATCCGACCCCTAACACCACTTTACTGACGTGGCAACTTCACCTCATTCCACGTCAATCATCGCATTTAACCCCACGCGCTGGTTTGGTCCAATTACTGTTTCGGTTTGGTCGGTCCAATTCAATCGGCTATTCTTGAATATTGATTCGGTCTGAATTAGGACCATTATAAAAATTTAACTTTCAAATAAATTAAATGTCAAATTATACATTAAGACAGTGATCTAAATCTGAGATAAAGTAGATATGGATGACTCGTAGACTATGAATAGTTGTCCGAATCAATCAGTTCGGTTTATTAAACGAAACCGAACCAGCAGACTCGGGTTAATCCCTCCCACGCGCTCCAATTTCTTGTTATTATTTTAAAACAATATTTCGCCGAATTAACCGTAAAATTACCAATCCGCTATAAATAAGACCGACCCGCCTGCCTCAAACCACTTCAAAAAATTTCCATTCCAAAAAAATTCTAGAAAAAAAATGGAAAAAGTGAAAATCTCACCAAACCTCTCCGATCAAAATCACGGCCACATCGCCGGCCGTCCTCCGATCACCTCAACCAAGCTTACCGGAGAAATCCCGCGGCCTGATATTCATGTCGTCACCTCAACCGGTTTCCGAATTCCCGCTCACTCCTTCGTCCTGGTAAAACTCCCGCCCTACTCTCTAGTCTCTACCGATTTTGTTATAGATTCTATTTACTCAGAAATTGCTCATTGATTTGATCCGTTTCAGGCAGATGCGTCACATGTGCTGGAGAATCTTATAAACCAGTCGGTGAAGCAGCGAAAGAGCTCGGAGAGATTCATTTTGGTTCCTGGAGTTCCTTCTGAGGCTGTTTCCATATTTGTTAGATTTCTATATACTTCAAGGTATAGTCCGGAGTTGAGAATTTTCTTCATCGACTCGGTAGTCGGTAGTTTTGATTTAATCAACAAATAAAAAAGGAATATGGCTGGCAATTGATATCTGCTGTTGACTGTATCAATCTTGTGTAACACGCAGAAAGTAATTGATTTTTTCGTAGAGTTTGTGGTTGGTTGAGTGCAAGTACTGCACGTCTTATGATTTAAGTGGGGAATTTTGATTGTAACTCATTGGATATTTTGATATCATGTTAAATAAAATGGGAGTTGATTTGGTCCATGCTGATTCTATGAAGATATTTTTTGAATGGCAGATGTTCAGAGGAGGATATGGACAAGTATGGGATGCATCTTCTGGCATTGTCGCATGTGTTTTTGGTACCAAAGCTGAAAAGAAGAGTTGCGAAAGGATTAGGTAAAATGCTGAGGAAAGATAATGTGGTGGATGTGCTTGAGCTAGCCAAGCTCTGCGATGCACCTGAGCTTAAACTCACTTGTATAAAGTTGATCTCTTGCCACTTTAAGAGTGTTGAGAAAACAGAAGGGTGGAAGGTTCTGCAAGAACATGATCCATGGCTTGAGCTTGATGTACTGCAGTACATGGATGAAAAAGCATTGGTAAACTGCGACTTCATTTTTAGTCACATACAATTTTTGCTCTTAATTCCTTCAAGCAACTTGCTGATAAAACACGGGATGTATTGATTACAGAGGAGAAAGAGGATGAGAAGGCTTAGAAGAGAAAGAACTTTGTATTCGCAGCTTAGTGAAGCCATGGAGTGCCTAGAGCACATCTGCACAGAGGGGTGCACCTCAGTTGGACCTTATGATGTGGAGCCCTCGAAGATGCCTTGCAGCAAATTTGCAACTTGTAAATGTCTCCAAATGCTGATCCGACATTTTTCCACTTGTGAAAAGCGGGTTAATGGAGGATGCTCAAGGTGCAAAAGAATGTGGCAGATTCTTCATCTACATTCCTCTGTCTGTGACCATCCGGATTCCTGCAGAGTTCCTCTTTGCAGGTACTTGAACACCATCATATTCATTTCTTCCAATTAATCAGTAAATGGAAACATCAACTTTTGCCACTCACCATTTATGCGACCACTGACCAAATGGCCAATCCTGATGTCGTTCTTGAATATGCAGGCAATTCAAGTTAAAAGAGTTGATAAACGGAGGTCCAGAAGATGAAACGTGGCAACAGCTAGCGAGGAAAGTGATAATAGCCAAGGCAATATCATCGCTGACCCAAAAGACTATTAATAGTCGTGTAGAACTGACTGATACAGACACAATGGACGTTCATCCGATCAAATGCTACAGACTATCAAGATGAAGTATTCATTTTGTCAATTTGAAAACCTCTTAGTATTTTTCAGAGGTGACTAGAGCTCACATGGTTTTGTGTAGGAAATTGTTTGCGGTTGAGTGTTAGACCATTGTAAAATCATTGTAAATTGTATAGATGAACGAGGACCGCCATTGCTGATATTAACTATCATGGACTAATTATAGATTCTTCCTAGCTCTCAGCTTGCTCAAGGTCTAAATATGACGAATTTTATTAGTCTGATATATCCATACCTAGCATGACATATTGAAGTCAAAATCGGCAAACAACTGAATTCGGAGGAACACTTTTCTTCAGAACATATACATATTCTCAACATATATCCCATGCCCATTTCGTGTCACAAATCATCAAGTATAATAACAAAAAAACTAGCAGCTTGTAAGATTATCACACATGACACAATACAGAACTATTTTACATCAACAAAGCGATACTGCACTAAGCCGGCAAGCATACCTCATAAGGGCCCAACTGGGGACATAGTATTTGTTAAACACACTCATTCAGTAAAACCCATCTGCCTCTAGCAGCCACGAATGTCACTTTGCACGATAACGACAGTGGAAATCGATCGTTCCCACTTCAAAGCCTTTTCATGCCATGCTTACCCACAAAATAATGATCCAAAGCCGAAAGACTTGAAACATGAAACATCTTTCTGCACGAATGTTTTCCGTTAAAGCACCATGCAAATTTAAGAAAAGAAAATGCTTTTGGATTGAGACTCAGTTATTGGGCCGGTTCGTCAAAATGAAAGCCCATATATGAACAGCCCATTCGGGCCCAAAATAGAAACGGTTCGTTACGAATCTGGTCAACTTCTAGCTTCACATTCACTCAATATAACCCAATCCTATAAAAACTCCACTAGCCGAAATCAAAACCTATCCACACAAAAAAACATGGCAAACACGAACCCAGCGCTCGCACCAGATCTCGATTCTCCGACCGACCCATCACACCAGCTGGCTCAGTTCGCCGCAGGATGTTTCTGGGGTGTCGAGCTGGCGTACCAGCGAGTTCCTGGCGTGGTCAAAACTGAGGTTGGATATTCACAAGGTCATGTTCCGGATCCAACTTACAAACTGGTCTGCAGTGGAACCACCAATCATGCTGAAGTTATTCGGGTCGAGTTTGACCCGAGTGTCACATCTTACACCAATCTGTTGAACCTCTTTTGGTCCAGAATCGATCCCACCACGCTCAATCGCCAGGTTTATATTTAAGAATTTAATATGTGACACGCATTTTGATCATTTTGATGTTTGGACTATGTGTTAATTGTTATGCGCGGCAATGTTGGTAATGCAGGGCGGAGATGTAGGGACGCAGTATAGGTCAGGGATATACTTCTACAATGAGGAGCAAGAAAGGTTGGCGAAGGAGTCGCTAGAGGCGAAGCAAAATGAGTTCAAGGGTAAAAAGATTGTGACGGAGATTCTGCCTGCTAAGAGGTTTTACATTGCTGAAGAGTACCATCAGCAATATCTTGCTAAAGGTGGTAGAAATGGTCAGAAACAGTCTGCTGATAAGGGTTGTAATGATCCCATTAGATGCTATGGGTGATGGATCAGAGCATGAACATGTTCAGTGTTTGAATACTAATAAGAAAATGTTGCGCACATTTTCAAAACATTCTGTACTCAATAAAACAAATTACTACAACATTTTGTACTGGCATTTGTGTTTCAGTTATTTGCTTGGGTTATGTGCTAGATGATAAAACCAATTGCCGATGGGTTATGGTATTTCGGTTATGGGTGATCTTGCATCTCCTTACTAGTTCTCCTAACGCGAATGCTCCGAACATATTATGTGGCTGGTCAATTTGAGAGCAGGACATCCTAGTTTCTCTGATGCATCATGTTTACGAAAGTTTAAATAAAAAATCCTTAGCTCATCTGACCATCAAAACTCATCCTTGGCATGTCTGTTGAGTCCATGCTATGCAACAGTAGCAAAACTTTTTCAGATAAAAGTCGAAAAATGTTCTTCTAGATTCTTAAAGATATGCCCTCACGCAGGATCGAACTACGGACCTCCAGTTTACAAGACTGGCGCTCTACCACTGAGCTATAAGGGCGACGTCTTTGCTAACTTGATGTTAGTAATTATTTATACTTACCAAAAAAACTCATCAAATGGGATTTCACCGTACCCATATCGTAAAAGTTTGATTTTTTAACTTGGATGACAGTCATTTTCATTCGAAGTGCAGTACATTAACTGATGAATGACTGACAGTCTTCATTCTTGCTCAATATTCATTACTACAAAGTTGTAGTAAAAGCTACTATTACTAGCAAATATTCTTGGAAAGGATTTGTTGTAACAGTCCATATTTTTAATAAAATTAAATAAATATAATGTTGCCTCGAAAGGGGTGGCCGAATGGGTGGGCATGACATGTTACACAAAACCTTGGCGGAAAGCGAACAAAATGCTGTCTAGTCCACGTCCCAGAGTGTCATGTTAAGCCTTGTGCTGATGTTTCAGACAGATATTCATGCTTTTTTCATCTTTACGTGCTAAAAAACAATACAACTTTTTATCTTATTCATTACAGAAATCAATTCTTCTGAATAGATATGCTCATTTGTTTTTGCATGATACTATCAGAACTATGTCCGGAGATGTGACATTACACTTTTTTTTCAATCTCAGAGCCTCGAAACATGTCTACTTTCTTCTTGTGCTTCATCCTGCATAATTTTGTGTTAGAAAAATATTCTAATATTAGGGTCACATAGTAAATGAATTAGTGTGTAAAAGCTATCATTAGAATAAAGTCCAAAATTATGTGATCAGTAAATACGTTTAATGGACTTAGGGTATAAATATATGAATCATGGGAATGAAACATATTAGGTGTAGATACCTTTGAATAAGCATGTACCCTTGAGAGAAGGGGACATGGCTTTTCACACACAATTCTTTGTGTATAAATATGGGTGAGGTCCCCAATCTAACGTATCAAATCTATAATACTCACTCTCTCAAAAGTATTTGGCAAAGATCGTACGGATAATTGGAAGACCAACCTACGTCGAGAACAAAATACAAGTGATAATATGGATTTAGGTATACTTGTTTATCATTTAGTTATTATATGGCTTTTGGATCTGTTCTAGGCTTAAAGTTCTTAGGATTTTCCGCTGCAAACTTTAACCTAACATTTTGCACATGCATTCTCTGGACATGTCTCTAAGTTCCCCTTCATCTTTACGCATTCTTTATCCTCAAAATAGCAAATAACTTGATGAAATAATTTCTTCAATCTTACTTCTGCATTTTTTGATAGAATACTTTTACCTTTTAAGTAGTTAGTTATAACTGTCTGACCGCGCGATTTGTAAGTACAAACATTCAGTCCCATGATCACAGGGCTGTCATTCTAAGATAAACATAAGGGACCACATTAAACAAAACCAGATGCACACACATGTTAGCTGGCTTGCTTGCTGGAAGTATCTGAATTCAAAATACTCGAATATCCAGATCAGATCGTGAGAAAACGATATAATCCAGTTATACAAAATATATACTAAAATAACCTGTAGAGTTTCTTGGGAGAAGATTGAGATGAGTCCTCTAGATGTGCAAATTATTGAGCATGTTATCATGTATGTGTGTGATCCAGTCTGTAATGTCTCTTTATACCCAACTTGTTCACTTCCCCAGCTGTTGAATTCCCTCTCCCCCATCTTCTTCAATTCTCTTCTTTTCATCTTTAATCACATGTCACTGTTTCTGTGATAAGTTGCAATGTTTCAAATCATGTGAGCTTCCATTTGGACTGCATATGATTTGTTTCATTTTCAATCTGTTCAAAATGAGATATTATTATCTGCTTGTTATGTGAATTTATGGACAAGAGTTGAAGTGAATATTAAGTGTGAAGTAGTTATGTTTTATATCATTCAAACTTCCAAGCATATAAAAACAAGCAAAACTCCGAAAACCCGGATGAAATATTATTACCACACCCATACCCAAAATCACCAGATCCTGAGCTTCCACTTTGAGATGAAAGCGGAGTTGAGGGCGATGAAAATGGCGGTTGGGGCGACAAGGATGTTGATGATGGTGAGTTGCTAGATTGCATTACAGGCTTGAATATGAACAGTCCATGTCTTAAGCCAGGGCTAAAAAGCCAGTCATGTACATCCCAACATACCTCAACTTTGTACTTGCTGACTTGAATTGACTCATTACCTCTGAATTTCCATTGAAGATTTTTTACATTGATAGCCACATTTCCATCCACTTTTATTTCCATCTCTGGCTCCATCCCACCGCCGTTTGCCGCAGCGCTCATCCTCGTCCTGCATTCGATCAGTATCTCGTGTGATTTGGTTTCCTTTTCATGGAACTTGAGTTTTGTGACAAAGTTTTTCTTCCCATAAATATGTTCTTTTCGAGAAATTAAAACCGGGTCGATCAAGGAAGGTCTGCATCTTGTTTTCCTATAAGCATCAATCTTCAAATCCCCAACCAAAAGCACAACTTCCTCATCACACACCAATGCCACATAGTAATCCGAAACAGGCTCAGTCTCTCCACTGAATTTGGCACACCTCAAGTCCCAAAACACATCAATCTCTTTACTAGCATTATTATCAAGACTAAGATAAAACCTTTTCGACCCGTTTTTTCTCCAAAAATACCAAGGCTTTAGCTCAATTTTACAAGTATGGAAATGAGCATCACCATTTACACCATCAACAGAGATTGATAAGCCATGAAGGAGTAAATTCTTGCACCAAGTGATGGTAATCAGCCTATTGTGATCACCAATTCTAGTCCTGTAAGTTGACATGAATGCTGTCTGACCTGATCTGGCTGATGGGTCATCTATAAACTGTCTGTCATTTGAATTTGATGATGAGAAACAAGCTGGAATCCCTATAGGACCTTGCATGGCTACCACTAGCAGCTCCTTCAATCTGAACCTCTTCCAATTTCTAGTCCCAGATGAGGTCTAGCAAAGGCCTGTTGGATTTGATCTGAGGTGTTGGGAGGTTTGTCTGAGCACAGGATCTAATGTGTTTGGAACTTGAAGTTGATGAACATTAAGTAGTAGTAGCATCCAATGATAGAGTTTCAGAGATTTTATATTCCATAAATGCATAAATAATTTATAATTGAAATAAATAATACAGAAACTCAGACATGGTGACAGGGTGGTTTATTTGGAAGTATTTAGTATGCACAAGCAAACTCAGTCATATGTCATTTAATATTTTGAGCAGAATCTCCCAAATCAATATTTAATAAAATAAATAAAATCTTGTCATTTTAATAATAGATAAATACTGTTTGTGGCAGGAATAAAAATAATACCAGAGGAGTTCCAGGGGTATTTTCGTCAGTAATCTATACCAGGGGCATTCATTGGGCCAGTGGTCTTAGAGGATGAAAGGCCCGTTTACTTTCGGGGTATTTTCGTCATTAATCACCATCTTCGTTCCACGAAACTGGAGAGTTAGGGTTTTCCGTTGACGACGGAGGAAGCTGCGAAGTTGGTCGCCGGCGACAAAGCACTCCGCCTTTCTCAACAAGGTAAATTTTATTTAATTGGTGTGTTTTCGATTCATTTTCTGATACGCTTCCCCTCGTAAAGCCGCCAGTCGCTGGTTTGCCGAACAGAAATGCAATCATTTCGTGAAGGTTTCCGGTTGCTGAGAAGAAGCAATCTGAAGTTCTTAAATTCGGCATTAGTGGGAGGATGTGAATCGAGATGTTTGATCTCGGCTGGAGTTAGTTTTAATGGGTTGGATAGCTCTTTAAATGGATGGTCGAAGATTGTCAACTTGGCTACTCTGATTCGCGGATTTTCCTCTTTGAAAATGGTACGTTACACTCGTTTCCAAGTGTTTCTGAACTGTGTTTAATATTCATATTCGAATGAGCATTGTAATGCTTTAAAACTTTGTTACAGGAGATGCGCTTGTCTTCACCGAATGAGCTAAACATGACCACAGGTCCATGAGCACTGCTGCTCAGCTAGTTTCACATGATTATGCTGCCCCTGCCCCTGATGTTGTCCCAACTCGCATAAAGTTTAAAAGGCTGGATAAAACAGCAAAGCATATAATGCAGGTTTGTAGTTTGTACTACTTTGTTTTATGCTGAGCGAAAGTGAAGTAGGATATGATATTACTTCTGTGTTAAGTGTTTACCCATGTACACTTGAATCCTGCAGATTTTAGATAGGGAAGCTGTGTCGGAAGTGCAGGCTCAGAGAGAGATACCTGAAATACGGCCTGGTTATGTAATCCAGCTGAAAATGGTAAAATCTTTGTTTCCAAATAATTTCTCAAAGTCGATCCAGTTTTTTTGTGTAATTTTGGCATCCTTTTATTCTCATATTTCCAGGAAGTACCAGAAAACAAGAGGCGTGTTCAGGTGGTCAAAGGCATAGTCATTGCGAGACGCAATGCTGGACTAAATACCACTTTTCGATTAAGGAGACTTGTCGGCGGGGTTGGCGTGGAATCCCTTTTTCCTTTGTAAGTTTGCTTGATTTCTTCTGTCCAAGTTTGTTTATTTTTTCGTATTTTTGTGTAGTTAGATACAAACATACCGAGCTTTCGCAATCTTTTATGCATAAATGTTTTGGCCAGGTTTTGTTAATTGTTTGTTATTGTTTATTTTTTTGACCGCTGTTTTGGCATAAACAGAGGACTGACTAGCGTAGATAACCAGCATTAAAACAGTATGACAGTATCTCACATTTCATTGTGGATGTGGCTAACATGTAACTGTATCAGTAGGGCTAATAAATATATGTAAATGTCATGTAACACTGCAGTCATTTAAGATCGGTTTGTTTTCCTAGAATCATATGTGCATAAGGAACTTGGAAAACGAATCCCAGGCCCTGAGATGGCATCCACTATGTTATTGTACACTAACAAGCGCGATGATGCATTTATAATTAGTGACTCGGGGTTTATGCAAATTCTACTTTGGTGTTATGCAAATGCGCAGAAGCGATTGCTAAACATTTTAGGCTAAAATATGTGGGGAAATATTAGTTTGGCATGGAAATATTTAAAAAATTCACTCTATACCCTAGGGACCCCTCTTGACTTATAGTTTCACAAGTCTTATTTAGCTATTTCTATTTTAAAAAAATAAGCATTGGTGTATGTTATGAACATCTTTTAGCGGAAATATTATAAAGAGTACTAGCAACAATTTAGTATTTCATTGATGCTTTAGATTCTTGAATAACCTAGTACCTCACTTTTTGTATTATATTCTGCACCTTATGGAATCCCTCATTAAAAGTACTACTTATTGGTAGCGCTTTGTTTAGAGAAAAGGTGTCTGTCGAATTAGTGCTCATTGATCAGTCGTGGTATTTTAGCATTCAGTACAAAACCCTGAGCTACAAACAAAGTTGTGTTGAGTGTATGTATAAACAGTTTCCTCAAACGTATGAGAATGGAACCATCTTCCACTCTACTTACCTTTGTTAGTTCATTACTTTCAGGTACTCGCCAAACATTAGAGAGATCAAGGTACTAGAAAAGAAGAAAGTGCGAAGGGCCAAGCTTTACTATTTGAGGGACAAAATGAATGCGCTTAGGAAGTAGTCATTTCCAGTTGAACGAGTGTATCATCAAACATTTGGGTTTAAGCCAAATCTATGTTTTTGTATTAGTTGTATTTGCTTCTTTTTTTCAAAAAAAATCATGGAGGAAGCCAGTCTTCATAAAGCCGCAACAATTTGTTTCAGTGGAACGATACGTATACAACTGATTTTGCAAGCGTGATTTTTTGAGCATGTATTTTACAAGTAAGTTTAGGAAAGCCCGCAGCTTATGATATAATAAACTCCCTGTTAATGTTGTACGTACACTCCATGGATGATTTTTCTTTGCAAGTTTTGAAAGTGCTTTCACCCAGTAGTTTCTGTAATTCCTTGCTTCATTTAAACTCTTTGCGAAGCGAAGTATGATATTGCAATGCATCACACAAGGGAAAACAATGCAAGCCAACAAACACATAACATACAAGAATTTATAAAGGCAAAAGACCAGTGATGAGCAAAACCACAGGTGATGCCATAAGCACACCATGGCAACCTGAACATTTATTTAGTTAGTAGTGCAACCCTATATATAGATATTAACATTATGCATGCTGCTTCACTGGCGTAGGGTGAGATTCTCTACTGAGACTGATCCCCAGCAACCAGATCCATCACCACACGCTTCAGGCTGCCTTTGTTCTTCACCAGTAAGGTTCTTCTTCTTGTCGGAGAAGCCCTGCGATGGAAACTTCATTCAGTGAGCTTCATATTTCAAATTATATCACATCTACTATCATATTATTACAATGGAGAAAGATTTACCATCTCTTCAAGCTCTTCCATAATTGGATCCCATTCAGATATATCCCAAAGATCAACCACTGTTTTCTCCATGTCATATAATTTTTTCTTAGGATCTCTCTGTTCAAATCAACCTGGCTAAAGCCCATCTCTGATAATTGCTTGAGCAACAACTCCTCAATCTCATTAGAACTGCAGACTGCGCTAAGGTGCTAGATTCTCCACATTGGACGATGCATTCACAGTAGCTCCATCTATTATTTTGGAGTCAACATCAGGGTACGACACAGATGGAACAGTAGGTGAGGCAGAACCATTAGAGAATGCATCACCAACCAGTAAAAAATCATTAATAGGAAAGTTCAAATTCTGATCAGTGAGATCCCATAGTTTCAGGAGAGGCTCTTGAGATTCTTGGTTCGGGTCTTTGTCCTCCATAGGTCTTTTTTCAGCCACAGCTTCTGCGTCTGGCTCAATGACTAGTGGAGTATCTGCAGTAGTCTGCAGATCAAAAGATTTTGAAGAACCTTCGACGGTTTTAACTGGAGCCTCTGACGGATATGTATCATCGGGATGGATTTATTTATCACTGACGGTCAACATTGACGTCTATGACCAGGAGGTTAATTGCTTTGGGGAAAGTTCAAGTTCAAGTGGTCCAAGCGAGAGCCTCAGGTGTATCCACCTAAGTGACTGTAATTATCAGTATGTGTAATAAAGTTTACATAGCTGAGGGAGGGGAGGTCACCTGTATTGAGACCCAAACCTTCTGTCCAAATTTCTGGCCAGACACTGATGACATCCTCCAGTATGAAACATACTCACCAGGCACCGGAGCCACGAAGTCAACAGCAACGTCTATTTCCCCTGAACTGGTACACCAGCAGGAATCTGATATCAAGAGAGAACAAAATTAACAAATAGATATGTACGTTGTAACAATTAGCAAAAAATATTATGATTAATAAAACAAACCTCAAGATCAACTGATAATGCATTGCTGAACTTGTCCCCATCCGTCCAAACAAGTTGTGTTCCCACCGGCCAGACCGCATTGCCATTATTTTGCATTTTCCAGATCTTTGTGAAGGGAGTTGATGGAGCCATCATAGTCCCATCTGTTATTAACACATCCAAGATAAAGCGGCTGTCCAGTTTTACCTGATTAACTGGGATATCGGCTTGAGGTGAATGGATCAACAATTGGTTGGAATGCTCCGTAACCTTGAAACCGCTGTCTAAGTGCTCCATGTTTCTGAATTGGGAAAATGGAAATTAATAAAATAGACTTACAAAGCAGTGCATAGAGAAAATTATGGGCATTAGTAAAATTGATGTAGCTAACACTCGCACAATGTAATACCTTCATGATGTGGTGATATAGCATTGGGATCCTTACATAATCAGCCTTATTTCCAGATTTCAGGTAGCATGAAACGCAGAGGTCATAGTTGTCCCTCCTGCATTAACAGACACAAGCAAATAAGAAAATGTTCTTCAAGGTTATCTTAAACCAAATCAAAGGAAATCAACTGCTTACACTATAGATTTGAATCGCGGTCCACTTATTGGATGAACATTACATCCATCACATCGCACGCCTGTGAGACACTGGTCCACACTATCAGAATGGGTATGACTCTGTTTGAAGTGAGGGCCACGATGATATCCTTTGTAAGAATTGTAAAGACCAAAATCTGCTCTCGTCTTAGAAAAAGGGCATCCACCTGATTGTTTATCGTCCAAATTCAATGATTTAGCCAATGTGTGTCCTTCTTCCAACTTTGCTGTATTTAGGAGTAGCCACATGGGCCGCGAATCCAGAGGTTGGTGGTGGAGCTTGATTAAGGTCTGGTACACGAGACACCAGAGTTGATTTCTTTTGCCTTAACCTCAAATTTATCATTGCTCCTAGATCCAGGTAAACCTGAACTAGTTTCACCTTCAGTAACTTCGGTATCAACATTGGCCCCCCGTGAAAAGGATCGGGAGCCTTGGCTAGCAAATGATTCACCAATTTTGGACGCCGAATGAATGATATCAGCTATAACTGGAGCAGAAGCTGTAGCAGCCACATCCCTAGTGAGCTTCAAAAGCACTCCCCTCAACGGTTCCGGTACAGTATTCACCATATTCTCAACATTAGCCTGTATACACTCAATCGACTGGTGGATCCTGGAAGAATCCATCGGTGTGGAAGAGGAATTCCTACTCGACGATCGCATATTAAACGAACCCCGTTTCTCACCAGTCTTCAAATTCAAAACCATTCTAACAGGATTCAATCGCTGTAACACCACATCATCTAAATCACAGTCTTCCACAATAGTCACAGAATCACCATCAGTATCAAAATATGTCAAAGTGAAATCATCATCAACAGCCAAGTTAAAAAGACTACGCATCTTCTCTCTCAGCTGCTCAACATTAAACCCTAATTTCCCAGTCTCATCAATACAAGTATTAAACCGCCTCAACGTATCTCCACATTTCACCTACACAACAATAACATACAAAATCAATCGGATAACAAAAATCATACAAGTTCAAATCAGCATCGAAAATTAAATACAAAATTAGGACAAGAAGTAAAAAGATGAAGCGGAGGACGAACCTTAATCACGATGGACGATTCCATGTCTCGGAGCGACGGAGCCCTAATTCGAGTCGAATCGGGAGAGTTGAAGTAAGAAGATGATGAAGGCGAGTTGTTCCGGAGGATCGATCGGTAAGTTGTGGTTGATGTGAGAGAGTGAATTACGCACAGCTCTTCGGAGTTCTATTTAAACGGATGGATTGATTGATTGGGTTTGCTTTAAAACTTCCTTGCTAAGTTTGTAGAAACGAAGGAATCACAAATGACGAAAATGCCCTCCGAGTCGGCTTTGAGTTTGTCTTTGTGGATAAATTGATTGCCTTGAAGATATTATGTATAATTTGGATCCGTATTGTCTTCAAAAATATATCTTTAAATCCTAACCGTTGATTTAATTATAAGCAGCTAATTTACAGCCTAGAGTTACAAAAAAGAAACTCATGACATAGGCAACCAGAGGCTTATAACTACTCATACAGCACAAGGTCATCTAGTAGTACGCATATGTTCAAACTTCAAAGCCTCAACCATGAGATGGCTACGTCTGCTGTGATCTTAGTTCCATTATGACTAAGACCCTTCTGCGTTTACCCGAAAAGGTGAGGAGAACCAGCAAAGTTATCCACATTAGCAGAGAGGCACGGGCCATGAAGAGAAGAGCTGATGCTGCCAGGAGGAAACCCACTAGAGACAAAACTGAACTGCATAAGGGCGTTGGCGATATGTGAAAGTCAACCTTTTCGTTGTAAATAGTTAAGACATATCCAAAGAGGCATAGAGTGAACAGCCATGACCATGTTGTTCTGTTAACTGACATTGAAGTACTGACAGACATGTAGATGTTTGAATTGAACTCTGCTGGAGATGGTAGGGAAAACTTGTGTAGGATTCAAAGGTTTGGAGATTGAAATATATAGAGTAAGAGTAAGAGGAGTCCATGTGGGAGCACATGGGCGTTAAGGGTGGCTTATAATTAGGGTTGGTAACCCATATAATAATTGTAGTTAACCAAAGCAACAGCCTGCCGTCCTATAGTTAGGTCCCCCTGTAAACAACCAAATAAACTTAAACTATGAGATCATACTGATACAGAGCAAGACAATTATGTGCGAACTAAGAGCATCCCCAATGGTGCTAGCTAAAATTTTTATGTAAAATATATTATAATAATAGTTATGTATAATTTGAAGGATGAAAATTGGTTTGTGTTCCAATGGGGTTATGTATAATGAATAAGAATGTGGTTGAAGATATGTATAATGTGGAAGGAAAATTATAGAGAAGAAGGATATGGGTAGCAAATTTGATGAGTGAGAAGATGGTTATGTATAATTTTAGCTAACTAGTCTTATTTACATAACCCCATTGGAGGGTGACATATGTATATGGTTCTCTATTTATAATGTCACCTAAGCATTTTTTAGCTAACATTCTTATTTACATAACCCCATTGGGGATGCTCTAAGAGAAAATATATTTCACATTGCTAACGGCGTGTCGAACGGAAAGACAAACATTGAACCTGCTTTGAGCATTCTTTACTTGGGAGATGAGAAACAGTTGAAAAAACAACCATGCTCAAGTTCAGAGAACAGAGAAAGTAGAATAATAGCGTACTATTATATTAATCGGAAAGTTACCTCCGTAGAAGCAAGCGATGAACAGATGAATCAGGGACATGAGGACCTGGTAATAGCAGAAAGTGAGATGACGTGGATCCACTTCCTTAGTATTGAAGCAGGAAATAATACTTAAACACAACCGTGCAATTTCAAAATAACAATGGCACTTGCACCATTTACAACACTAATACTGTGGGGAGGACAGATTTGTTACAATGGCTAGATAAGCATATTGATCACTTGCACTAAAGATTTGACAGGTAAGGCATAAAATGATCCAGTTCAGAGATAAATAAAAGATGTTAAAGGAAAAGGGTAGGTACAGCAAAAGCCACAAGGACTCACATCATTAAGTCTGGATCCTCTTTGGATAATCCAGTATCCTAGTAGAGTTATACAACTCATAGGATCATAGCAGCCTGTCAAGAACAGCATCTTTAGGATTTTTTGGAGCAATATACTCCGAAACAGTCCCAGTAACACCTTTAGTAACATTACTCCACCAAGAGGTGCTAAGGTTTAACCAGCCATTAATTCGTGTTTGGTCTTTCATTGCATTCATATTCCTCTGGTCCTCTTCATCTAGTAAATCCACCCATCTTTTTGACATGAAAGATTTCACAGCTTCAGCTCCTTGTTTGGCAATCTCTGGTGGGGGCGTGACTATTGGGTTCAGATCCAGATTGAGCTTGGTTAGACTGACAAGGCGACCAAATGTATCAGGAAGAGCATGGATCTGATTGTTACTGAGATCCAGTTCCCTGAGTTTTGTTAAATCAACAAATGTTTCTGGAAGTTCTGTCAAGTCGTTGAAATTGCTACTCAGGTCAAGGACTTCCAGACTGGAAAGTTTTCCGATAGCAAGTGGAAGACCATGAAGTTCATTAAAATGAACATCAAGAATTCTTAAAGACGTCATCTCACAAATGGACGAGGGAAGGGCGCGAATCTTGTTCATTTGAATTGAGAGCTTATTAAGATTCTTTAACTCAGAGCCAATGTTTGTTGGCAAATAGTTGAGTTTATTGTAGCTGGCATCTAATTCGACCAAAGACCTAGAAAACCAAAATTTGAATAAATAAACATAGCCGTTAATCTTCTTTTTTTAAATGCCCTCACGCAGGATCGAAAGAAAGAGTTGTGGCAATAGAAGCCAGCATTACCTGCAGTATTGAATGCTGTCCGGTAGAGTATTCAGCAGGTTTCCTGACACATTGAGAATTTTCAAGTTCTGAAGCATACCAATTGAGTCTGGAAGAGACTCCAGTTGATTTGAAGACAGGTTGAGCTCCTCCAGAGTTTCTAGCCAAGCTATTGAGTCAGGAATCATCTGTCGAAAATCAGCAATTAAATTGGAAACATCTATTAGTCTAAGTATACAAGAAAGAAAATCGCCAGCCTATTATTGAGCATGTAACAAGAAAACAATTGGCCTTTTTAAAGAGCACGTCGAAATGAAACAGAACACCAAGTGAAATTTCCATAACGGAATGCAAGCATAACTCGCATGATTCGCAGGATAGCTTGCAGTTATCCAGAGAACTTTAAATAAGTTTATCCTAGTTGAACAAAAAATTCTTACTTCCTTCCCATTTCCGGTCATGCAAGCTAGTTAGAATCAAGACTCTAATCAGATTTCAGAATAGCTACAAACCAGAAACACATCTTCTAAGTTCATTATGATCGCAACATATCTTATGTCTCTACACGCTCACAAGAATCATATATCAGCATTACATAACTTGCAACAAGATCCGTATGTCAAACCTGAAGCTGGTTGTTAGACAAATTGAGCATAACCAGTCCATGCATTCTCCCAAACAATGCCTCTGGCAGCCTGCTCAACTGCTTCCTTGACAAGTTCGCTATCTTCAACTCCTCCACGTTCCCCTGCAGAATACTCACAATCTCCTCATTCACCATTTCTTCCCCTTTCTCCTCCATGATAACATAGTCGATTAAGTATATTATGCAAATTAGGGTTTTGTGCTTATATAGCACTTACAAAAAAGACTAAAATACCCTTACTATATTATATTACACTAATATCCCCCCTCAAACTCACGATGCTACAGCAATAAGCATTGAGAGTTTGTCAGTCAAGAAACGAAAGCGCGCCGTGGAATGAGCCTTCGTGAACAAATCTGCAATCTGAAGAGAAGAGGGAACATAAGGCAATGCAATCGTGCCAAGCTGTAAATGATAACGAGTGAGATGACAGTCAATCTCAATGTGCTTGGTCCTCTCATGAAAGACCGAATTACGAGCAATTTGGATGGCACTTTGATTATCACAGTATAATGGTGTCGGATGATGAAGAGTGACTCCCAAATCAGCAAGTAACCGACGTAACCAAACAATCTCACATGTAGTCGTTGCCATAGCACGGTACTCAGCCTCAGTGGAAGAGCGAGAAATGACATCCTGCTTCTTACTCTTCCAAGAGATGAGTGAATCTCCAAGGAAAATACAAAATCCAGTAGTAGACTTACGATCGGTAGGGTCACCAGCCCAATCAGCATCAGAGTAAGCACGCAATTCTAACGAAGAGGATGATGGAAACAAAAGGCTCTGAAATTGAGTACCACGAAGATACCTGAGAATACGCAAAACAGCAGCCCAATGAACTGTGGTAGGAGCAGTGACAAACTGACTGACAACGTGAACAGCATGTGCAATATCAGGACGAGTAACCGAGATAAACAGGCTCCCAACCACTGTTCGGTATAAACTTGGATCAGGTAGAGGAGATCCATCAGAAGGAGAGTAGCGAGCATTTGTCTCTAGTGGAGTGTCACAGTCCTGTTGTCAGTGAGACGAGCACGCTCAAAGAGATCTGTAAATATTTGACTGTGAGAGAAGATAACCCTTCGGAGAGAAGGCCACTTCTATACCCAAAAAATAACGCAACATACCCAGATCTTTCATAGCAAAACACCGAGCCAAGTCTGACTTCAATGACTCAATTCCATCATAATCATCACCGGTAATAATCATGTCATCAACATACAGGATAGAAGTATGCAGCCTGCACCTGTTCGCTTAATAAATAAAGCAGAATCATGCTGACTGGAGTAAAACCAAGAGATAATCACTGTGGAGAACTTCTCAAACCAAGCTCGGGGAGCTTGTTTGAGACCATAAAGAGCTTTGCGCAGCTTGCACACATGTCCGGGCTGATGTCACACCAGGAGGGGGTGTCATATAACCTCTTCGTGAAGGTCACCATACAGAAAGGCATTCTTAACATCCATCTGAGATATCTTCCACTGATGAATAGAAGCAACTGCGATCAAAGTGCGGATGGTAGTCATTTTAGCAACCGGAGCAAAAGTCTCTTCATAATCCATGCCATATTCCTGTGAATACCCTTAGCAACAAGACGTGCCTTATACCTCTCTACTGATCCATCTGATTTGGTCTTAATCTTATAGACCCAACGTGAGCCAATAGCTCGCTTTCCCACGGCAACGGTACAAAATCCCATGTATGTGTCTGATGCAGAGCAGCAAGTTCCTCAGCCATAGCAGCCTGCCAAAGGGGATCAACAACAGCCTCTCTATAGGACAAAGGCTCAGACAAAGAGTGAAGTGACACAAGAAATGAAACAAAGGAAGTAGAGTATGAAGAATATGCAAAATCAGGAAGTCTAGTGGACTTACGAGGACGAGTGGACTGACGCAGAGGATGCTGATCCACAATCTCATCAGATGACTGAACAGTCGTAGTAGGAATAGACGAAGGTGTGCGTCTCGGGAACCAAAGTATCAGTGCGTATATCATCATTAGTGTCATTATCAAAATGGGTCAATACAACGAAGATCAGACTGAGTCATGTTATGAGACTAGCTGGAACAGAATAGAACGGAATATGCTCTAAAACACTACATGACGAGACATATAATTTTTGGCTAACTGGATCAAACAACGATATCCCTTCTGACCAATACCATAACCCAAAAATACACACAGCAGACTTAGGAGACAATTTATCGCTCGACGTGAGGTCGAAGCACGAAACAGTGCAACCAAACACACGCAAGAGAGTATAATCAGGAGCATTACCAAATAATTTTTCAAAAGGTGACAAACCTGAATTGTGAGATGTTGGAATTCTGTTTAACGACATACACAGCAGTATGAAGAGCTTCTCCCCAAAAGAGACTGGGAACCTGGGCGGACAATAGAAATGAGCGAGCAGTCTCAACTAGATGACGATGTTTCCTCTCAGCTACCCCATTTTGTTGTGGAGTGTCAGTACATGAGGTTTGGTAAATGGTTCCATCAGAAGCAAGTAACTGAGAAAACTCATTAGAAGTGTATTCACCTCCTAAGTCACAGCGGAAGCATTTAATGACAGCAGAATGTTGTGTTTGTACAAGAGCTCTAAAATCACGATAAATACCCAAAAATTCAGATCTACGCTTCATAAGATAGACCCAAGTGTAGCGAGTATAATCATCAATAAATGAAACATAATACCTAGAGCCACCCTTAGTAGACACAGGAGCAGGTCCCCACACATCAGAATGCACAATATCAAAGGGAGCAAGAGATGATGAAACACTTTTTGAAAAAGGTAAAGCTGAAAATTTTGCAAGTTTACAGCCACTACAATCTGAAATATCATGAAGTGTCAAATGTCCTAATGCTCCTGTAGAAGCTAAAAAACGCAAACGAGATGCTGAAACATGACCCAAACGAGAATGCCACAAGTAGAATTCAGATGACAACGGACTAAGACGAAAAGCAGATAAATCAACACTAGATGCAGCCACATCTGATACTTTTAGTTCATCCAAGATATAGAGTCTACCCTTTCTACGGCCTGTCCCAATCACCTTCTGAGATTGTGGATCCTGCACACAACAAGAAGAAGAAGAAAAAGTGACTAATAAGCCTGATTCACACAATTGACTAACAGACACAAGGTTTATAGCAAGACTAGGAATATAATAGACATTATGGAGAGCAATATGAGATGTGATAACAGAACCTACACCCTCCAATGACATAGGAGTACCATCAGCAGTTATAATGGGAACGGATGAATGACGAGATAATGACACAAAAGATGGAAAGTGAGGAGACATATGATGTGAGGCACCCGAATCAAGAATCCACAAAGAGGATGATATACCTGAGGCTGATGACAAACCTTTGAGGAGGCAGACATGGCATGAGGCTGTGAGGCAAGAAACTTCTGAAA